>JAKOGI010000781.1:375000-413279 GCA_029747015.1 Carnegiea gigantea | reverse complement strand
ATATATGGGCATGGATCTGGTGAGATGAGGGCTGGTGTGAGCAGGTGAGAAGTCACAATCTGGACTGTTCATTAACATCTAATGGTCCAGATTTAAGTGTGTCACGTGAGGCTTGTTTGTCAGTTGTCTCTCGCGAAAAACGGGATTCCCAATTTCAGACATCCCTCTCATTTTCACGAAGCTTTCTCTCTCCTCCTTTCCAGCTCATGTTGCTCGACCCTCTCTTCTCTCTCTCTCTCTTCATGCTCTCTTCAGCAAGCTTCGATAAAAATGCTAGCTGGATTCTATTTTCTTTGCAAATTTCTCTGCTTTTCAGTGCATGGAATTCGATCTCGGTGGTGAACTTCAAACTGCTCTTCAAGTTCGAATGATTTGTTGCTCTTCTTTGGTTGAAGGGGCGATTAAGGTTAGTCTGAGCTGAAATTAGTTAGTTTCTACTCGCATTTAGTGATTTGTAGTTGAATTTTTAGTTTTCCTGTTGTAAGTCTAGCTCTAACTTGAGGTTACTCAAGTGATTTTCGTTATAATTGGTGTAATTTGTTCGTTTTGTAATATTTTGAAGCTGAATCCCAGTTTTTCCTTAATTTGTAGTTGTAACATCGGCTTCTTCATCCAAACTTAGGGTTTTAGGTAAGTTTCTTCTAATTACTCAGGTGATTTTTGGTTTCATTCATTGTTATTAGTTGTGGTTAGGTTTGCTCATTAGTGGCTTAGGGATGGCTAATTGTGTCTATCTCAGTTGCAACCATATTGTGTATTTATCCCAAACGAGACATCAAATTTCGTTTGTTTACAGTTCTGAGTAGATTAGTTGATTGTGGGCTATTAGTTTAGATTCTTTTTCTAATTGTGATTCTTAAGTCTTAGATTATTTTTCTTAGGCAATTTGAGTGTTTGGATCAGTGCCATACTGGAGAAAAGAACATCTTGAAGGAGGTTCCTTAAAGTGGAATCACAAATTACAAATTAGGTATGTTCAAAAGTATTTTTGACAAGAGTACGAGACCCCTACTTTGAAAAGAAAGATGACTGAAGTAGTTTTCTGTTTCTATGGGTTTTGATTACTCAGGTGTTGATGTGCTTAGTTTATTCATTTGTTGATTAACCCTGTAACTCGCATCCATAGGTGTATTGACTTAAGGTTAGGTTGTGCTTTTGTATTATTAGGGCATTTTTTGATCAAGCATAGGTTCTTGTAGATGTAGTGGTTCAAGCAAATAAGCAATGCAGCTGTTGTAGTGTACTTAGTGTGCTGAGTCTGGTGATTTAGTATATCTGTAATATGGTAAATCAAATATAAATTTGTAGCTTTGCCTCTTTTAAAAGCTAGCAGTTGTATAATGTGTTGGGTTTGAACAAGCATGCTAATTGTCTATTCCTTACATCATCTTTTAATCGATTCTTGAATTTAACAGAGTCCACAAAATATAAGTTGAAATTTAGGCATGTTCCAGACTGTCATGGTTGGTGTTCTTTTAATTATTATATTTACATTCAATAAACAGTTTTTATGTGGGCAAATCTTGAAATTGATCTCCCATATACACTGGAATTTGGCTCATTCTGATAAACAAAGAGTGGCGGCTTGTGAAGTCTCAATGTTTGATGCTTCAGTTTCATTCATTTCTTGTAAGCTTAAAATCTGTGGGCATTCACTTATTATATTTTTTTAAAAGATGATGTAAGGAATAGACAATTAGATGTGTGTAATTTTCTTTCTAATTTAAAAAGTGAAAGAACATTGATGTTGATTATAGATGTTTTTTTTCCTTTTTCTAAATGAATCGTTTCTCTAAATCAACCATCTTTTCTTTCCACATTTCATGATGTGGCTTCTTATTAAGCTGAAAATTGGGCAGATTACTTGCTGTGCAGAACGGCAAGATTTCAACAGCATCAATAAGGTTAGTATGGAGGACAATGCTCAGGAGAAATTAGAGTGACAAGCTAATAAGATGGTTCTTTTGGATAGATGATATTTGCCATAGGAGGGAAGTATGGTAGAGGGAACAAATGTTGAATGCCCTTTTGAAATAATATGTGTGTATCATTATGTTGACTGTGGTTACCAAAATATTTATGAAGTTAATTCATCTGATGTTATGTGAATGGCCAACTAGCGAACCTATTAGGTTTAGTTGGTGTGACAATTTCTATTAATATATATTGTCTCAAGTTTCATATGCTAATACAAAAGAAGTGAATAAAAAGAGATTGTCAAAATTGGAATATATATATATATATATATATATATATATATATATATATATATATATATATATATGTATGTACATGGACATATATACTATATATATATATATATATATATATATATATATATATATATATATATCTTATTAGTTCAACTTTGAGGAGCATACAGTTTTCATACTTGGTATATGTAGAACTATAAGTTGTGTTTTTTATTCGATAAATTTGTTTCGTTTGTTACTACTATCTTAATGCATATACTTGTCCTTCTTTCTTTTTGCCTCTAAACAATGTCCATGTTAGTGAACTTGTACATGTATTTTAGTGAACTTATGCACTTACTTTAGTGAACTTGCACATGTATTTTAATGAACTTGGCTATTCATCATGGTGAACTTGTATTGTACATATCTTAAAGTGAACTAAGACAATGCCTTGTACATTCATTCTTGTGAATTAAGTCATTTACTCAATTACATTTATGGTTTCGTAGATATGGTTTACATGTAAGATCCATTAGACCTAACTTCCAATACTAAGTTAGTCAAACACTTTAGGAGATGAACTTGTACGTTTGGTGAACTTGCACATATATTTTAGTGAACTTGGCTATTCATCATGGTGAACTTGTATGTTTCTTAAAGTGAACTAAGTCAATACCTTCTACATTCATTCTTGTCAATTACGTCATGGATTTTTTATTGAACTTTGCAGGCATATTTTAATGAATTTATATATTAGTCTACTTAGTCAATTTTGCATTAGTAAACTTGTACATTCATATTAATCAAATTGGATATATGCATCGTGGTGAACTTATACGTGCACTTTCGTGAACTTGCACATGTATTTTAGTGAACTTGGCTACTTATGATGGTGAATTTGCATTAGTTAAGATGTACATTCATATTAGTGAAATTTGCATATGGCAAATTGTATGTTTTTATCTTGCAAGCTTTATGATTGATGTACTCTTAATGAAATTTTTTTTTCATTTTAGGCAAAATGGTTCATACAAGAAGCAGTCAAAGGTCAAGAAACCCTAGCGATCATCAAAAAGATGTAGGGATTGAAATGCAAAACACTCAAAGGTATTATGTTAATCATTTACTTGATTACATGAATATGAAATTACTAATTAGCTCCTTTTTTAGGAATAATAAGAAAGAAGAACGGAAGAAATAATTAGAAGTGATCATGGTGAACTTATACACGTACTTTAGTGAACTTGTCCATATTCCCCACCATAAACTTCGGGCTATATTTCAGCATGTTCACAATTTGTTCTCTCTTGAATGAATGATTTTATGTAGAGAGATCATTTTCAATAGTGGTGAACTTACACATATATTGTAATAAACTTGGTTGTTCATCATGGTGAACTTGTGCCTTTTAGAAAGTTAACTAATTCAATCCCCTTATATATTCAGTTTTGTTAATTAACGCATGCTCTTTTTGGTTACATATGAGTAATAAACTTATGCATTTGTTTTAGTGAGGTTGGATATATATTTTTATAGATATGGTTTGAATGTAAAGATGCATTATCGCTAACTTCCAATAGTAAGCCACTCAAACACTCATCCAATGTGATCGTCTTTCACAAATATAGATTTAATCTCATATGTATCCATTTTAATTGTACAACTCATTCAATATAATTGTCCACCAAGTATGTATATTAACTGCATGCTTATTAATACAACCCTAAGCTATAGCAAACATTTAGGCTAATTTGGTTGGTCTGGTGTATACTAATATCAGTTTATTAAAATTATTTTTGCAGTGAACACTCTGAAAGTAAGCAATCTCAAGGACAACAAAAAGACAGAAAGGGGAAGAAGATTCGTGCTCAACCAAGAAGATTGTGCGTTCAAGTTAATTCAAAGAGACCAACATCAGTGTACATTGCTACCACTACTGGCAAATCTAATGAAGCTTCTAGTGATGCACACACAGAAGAGTAGATCCCTTTAAAGACGGCAACTCCCACACCCACACCTACCTCAACATTTCCCAATCAATGTTCCCAACCAAGCCTTCAAGCTCCAAATGTATACTCTTAAATGGATCTAGAAGCAGCACCTTTGGATGGTCAGTAAGGTATATAAAGAAGTCATGATATGGGTGATACACCACTAATAACCCAAGAAGAAGAAGGAGTAGTGGCATTAGGCAGCAATTCAATGGGTGTTCACACTACCCAATTGAGAAAAAACCAAAAACAAAGAAAAGCAAACCAAAAGAATTCAATAATCGGATGTCACATAAGGGTTTGAGGTAGCTAATTGAAAAGCTAAATGACAAGCAAAAAGAAGCCGTCAAAGAAATTGGTTTCAGCGGCTTCTTGTACTTGCAAGTTAACATGATTTCAGGGAAGTTAGCAGTGTGGTTAGTTCGCAATTTTGACACTTGCTCATGCTCCCTGCCCCTCACCCATGGCAGGTTGAGAGTCACTGAGCATGATGTCCATATGACATTAGCTCTTCCCAAGGGCCCCCTAGAGGTGACTGAGGCCAAAAGTGAAACGAATTCTAGTACGGAATTCAAAACCTTACTCAAGCGATGGAAAGAACAATGGCCTGACTGAGATAGTGTCCCTAAATCTGGGGAGATGGTTGAGATGATTTGTAGTCAGGTAGATGGGGGAGAAGAATTTAAAAGAAACTTCATAGTGTTTGTGTTGTCCAGTTGTATCAAAGGGAACCAAAGAGGTGAAGTGAATTACTTGGTACTTGATGCATTATTGGGTTTAAGCAAAGTGAGAGAACTAAATTAGGCACAATACACAATGGCAGCCCTTGTCTCATCAGTTGATAAGTGGAAAAAGAAGACCTCGAGGTTTTTTTAGAGGGCCAATACTCTTCTTAATGGTACGTTGAGAATTTCTATTCATTCATTTTATTCATGCACTTAATTGGAATCGTTAAAATTTTACATCATCTAATTTTTCATGCAAGTTTTGTAAAAAGAAATTGAACTTTTTTCTTATTTTCATAGCTTTGTTATCTTGATCGGGTTATTTTCAAGGTACAGACTGTCAAGCGTCAGTTCCCAACCTTGAGAGGATGGACAAATGATAAAGTGAAATCAAGGGAAAAACAAGAATTTGAAGTCGATTTTGGCAAAGGTTCCCTTGACGACTGTCTAGATGAGACCGAAAGGCCCGATGAACCTCAAGTGGTTCATGAAGAGGAACCATCTAATGCAACCCCTGAAGCTACTGCTGGAGCTGAACATGATACTGTACAGTCAAAGATTAAGGTATATGACCCCCTACGTTAGACTCTTTGCTCTGTCCTATATGTAACATTTAGGTGTCTACGTAGCTGGTAAATGGCCATACTTTTATGTTTGTGTGTGATATCTAGAAGTAGATATAACGCTCACATATCCTTGTCATGCACCCTGACCATCAAATCCAAGGTTAAGTTAAACTTTAAATATAATTACTTGTTTAGTATTTTGATTTGATGTGAATTCATAAAGAAATGTCAAATATCCCCCAAGTAGGTAGACTTGTTTGAGGTCTCAAGGACGAACGTAACCTAGGACTAAGACTCAACATCGACCTTATGTTGCTTGGCCTGTCTTTCTTCTCATTTGTCTTTCTTTTGATCAGGCACTTCTTGAGGATGCTAAGAAGGTTAGCAATGAGATCATCACCAATACTCGTGTCTTGGCAAGGATGATCATGGAATTAGAGAAGTTGGTTCCTGAAGCACATGCTTCACTAAAGAGAGTAAGAACAATAGCTGTGCAGACCACAACTGATCCACTGTTTGCAGAGACAACTTTGCCGGGGAAGTCAAAGAGTACCAAACCGGTACTCTCACCCGACCCCTATGAGTCGGAAGATTTCTTGTTGGCGGTTGAGGCAATCGAGAAGCAATTTTTGATCGCCCAAAAGAGCGAACATCACTTCCCACAATTTACTCTGCCAAGTTTCAGCCTCAGCTTGTCTCAAGAAGAGAATGAGCCAACAGCCACTCAACTCTTCATCCGTGAAGTAGAGCATCAAGAAGAGAGTGTTGTCCCTGCTACTGGAGTTGTGATCAGAGAGCTAGATGTCGATGTTCCATTGCGAGATGTACAAGAAGCAAGCTATGTTGGCAAAGGCAAAGCCATTATGGAGGAAGTGTCAAGAAGACCAAGAACAAGGTCCATGTAATATAGCACCATGCAAGTGCCAACAGGTATGTTTCCATCTTTGTTCCTTGGCCTCTCTCTGTGTCTCTCTCTATTTGTCTCTATCTCTCTTTACATAATGAATGTAAACATGGCCTGACACAAGCACAATGAATGTAAACATCACCTCACACAAGAAAATCAAGTACTCATCCACTCATCCACTTTTGGGGAGGGGGGACGGGGGTGGATGGCAGTCTAAATATGCTGGTGGACTGGCCCAAAAACCATCAAAATAGGTAATATGATGAAAATACCATATCTTAACTTCCAATAAAAAGGGGGATTTACACTTATTAACTGAGCAAGCTGAGAGATAAATCACTCTTAAATATCTAACTAGTATTTCGTGCGGCTCTGATCAGGTGCACCCGATCCTGCTGATGACTCTGGAAGAAGCCTAGCCTACTGATAATGACAAACATATGCTTATAGCTTAGTTATTTAGTTATGATGATTAATTAGCACTGAATTATTGCTGATATTTCATTCTCTCTCTCTCTCTCTCTCTCTCTCTCTCTCTCTCTCTCTCTCTCTCCAGTGAGAGATACTTACTTTCTTGGCACCACAAAACTAGCTGGCTAGACTCATACAGATCAGAAAACCAGCTATAATTCAAATGACATGCATGATACTTCTTTTTTAGCTATGTTTTGCCTAAAAAAATCACACATAGAGAAGCAAGCATGAACAAAGCAGCTCATTAGATCAACTGCATGTATATTTTTAACCTGTTTGAGATCAGAAGAAAAATAGTAACAAGGCAAACCAAAAAAAAAAAAGAAAAAAAAGAAAACTAATCAGTTGTACCTTATTATTGCTCTCTCTTTTTTTTTTTTTTTTGGGTAACCACATGGTTGTGTTACAAAAATATTCATCTGTCAAGCAGAGCCTCAAGGAGACAGTGTTACCCCTACTACTGGAATTGTGATCAGAGAGCAAGATGCAAATGTTCCACTGCGGAATGTACTAGAAGTAAGCTGTGTTGGCAAAGGCAAAGGCATCATGGAGGAAGTGTCAACGAGACCAACAATGAGGTCCATGCGATCCAGCAGCATGCAAGTGCCAACAGGTATGTTTCCACCTTTCTTCTTTGCCGTCTCTCTCTCTCTCTCTCTCTCTCTCTGTCTCTCTCTCTCTCTGTCTTCTTTTTTTTCCCCTTTTTTGGAGTTTCTTTGTCCTCTCTGTCTGTCTCTCTCTCTGTTTCCACCCTTTTTTTTCGGGAGGGGTGAAAGGGGTTGGATGCCAATCTAAATATGCTGGTGTTGCGGCCCAAAAAGCATCACAATTCTGAGCAATTTTTTTTTTTGGGGAAGCACCCCATTGTCTTACAAAAATGGCAAATACTCTTATTTAGCAGCACTCAAGTGTTTATAGAATGATAGGTGTGTACTATGTTGCTGCAAACTGTTGGATTTGTTTCAATGACATTTGAATATAACAGTTCTAGGGGATGTGGTTGTGGTTTTAAGGGTAAGGGTTTTTGGATTAGTTTCAATGACATTTGATTATGATATATAGATCTCTGCCTAAATACGATGCAGATTTTATATGGATTAATAATAATCTGATTTATTTTAACATGTGTGCTTGGACTTTATAAGTATCTTTTTGGATGAGATTAACTTTTAAGTAATTTTTTGTAACACCTTGGTGAACTTTTACAGTTAAATTGGTCAAACTTAAACGAGTATTGTGGTTTACTTGTACATTCTTTTCATAAAGGGATGATTTCTTTTATAATAGTTTACTCCTTTTATACTAGAACTTATGAGTTGTTGGCTGGGCACAAGATCTAGGGTTTTGATGGTCTTAGATACATAAAAAGATGTGAAGTAAGATGTTGCTTGATGAGGGAGTTAGTAGCATGGTTGCTCTAAGGCAATATGCTTACAGTTGAAAGTAACCATGTAATGAAACCTGAGTATGGTGGGCAAAGGACACCCTGCACCTTTCTTAGTTGTTACTTTGGGGCATAGATGTGAATAAGGATATCCTAGACTCATGATATGTATGGCATGTCCTATCAATTTGGGTTATACTGATGATCATATGCAAGAGTTTGAATTGCTGTGTTTTGCCTTGGTTTCTGAAGTTTTGTTGCTAGAGTGATTGTGGTTGATCATTACAGTTCTTTTAGCAGCAAAGAATGTCCGAGAGACAGGCAGGTACTAGCATTGAGGTAAGAAAGTACATAACCAACAAGCTTCTACTATTTCAGGGTTCAAATTGTGAATGATCAGTCTCATAGAGCCTGTATCTGCTGTCTTTTGCTATGGGCTTTTATGAAGTTACTTGCCAGAACAATGGGACTTCTTTGTTAGTGGGTATTTCAGGTCTTTGGAAAGTCTATCTTTGCTGCCCAAGAGCCCAGTTAGCCTGTGAAGAATTGTGAGTGTTTAAGCTAATTGATGCAGTTTGTTTATCATTTCGATAGGATTGGAGAGTGAACTAAAAATGAATATGTCTTGTTAAAGAATTTCACATTGGACATAGTAAGAGTTGAAATAACTCAATACGTCTTCTATCATGACACACTTGCTGGTCCTATGATGCAAACACAATGTTATATGCATTGCTACTCCATTTCTCCTTCATCGTTATTTAGGATTTCCTAACAAATCTTAGATGCATTGCTAGTTACTATTCTTCCTTTAAAGTACTACTTTATGAACTTGACTAATATCAAATTGTGTTTTGAAAGAAGATGGAGGAAATAGAATGTTAGAAAGGCGCAACTATCCTCACCGGGAAAGGAAAGAGTTTGCACCTTTTTTGTGCTCTCCTTACATGCAAAGGAACGTGAGTATCTTTGGGGCAATAGCCTATGAACCAAAGCTATGTGGAGATTTTGCGTTTAACTCGTCAGAAGACCAAAGGTAACTATGCACTGTTTACACTTCCTAGTATGCATTTCATCAACCTGATCCCAAAGGATTGTTTAAGCTAGGTGATTCTTAAATTAGGCATTGACCATCAATATTTTCTCTAGCATTCTGCTTTTGGGATTTGTGGACGTGGTAATTTAAGGATTATATGAATGTATATAATAGATTAATAAATTAACTATTCTTAATGTTTACATTGCATTGATTGATTTTAATGGGTTTACAAAGGCTAAACTGCTAAAGCTACTGAAGACTATATAAACATTTGCTCATGTCATTACTTTGGAAATATAGTAGTTTGTCATTAGCAATTTCTCTGGTTCGTTTTTCCCTTCCCCATCCTCCCCCCCCCTCTCTTTTTTCCCTTTTAAATAAAGGAAGATGTGGTTGTAGCTGTTGTTTATGAGGTCAAAGTTAAGAGAATAGCTAACCACAATTATGTACGTTCATGGAATTGGTTCATGGACTGTAGAAAGGATAATAATCAATGCAATCAGTAAAATACTTTAGTTTTGTTTAACATGAGCCAGTCAACTAGTGGATTGAGTAATATACAAAATGGTACAGATGTAATCTGTCTATTTTTGTCTTCGCTATTCTGAGTTGATTTTTATATCTATCTGATAACTAATATGACGTGGGTGATTGATTCACTCTTTCCTATCCTGAGTTACATAGCCAAGTCGTTCATACGTGAATAGCTTTGAAATCATCAAAACCATTTTCTATGTATAATCCAAGCATAATTCAATGTACAATTTATTTGTTTACTTTTGTAGGCAAGTGTTGTTTGATGATACGTACTATGTGGCTATAAGACGTGCGCTTTCAAGTCTTGCTGGGGATAATGACGTTGACAAAACCATCATCAATATTTGGGCGCATATACTGAATGTACATGAGCAGTACAGAGATCGATCTGGCATTCATCGGGTTGTCTTTACAAGTGAAGCATTGGTAAGTCAATTAAAAAGATTCTTATATAACATTTTCACATGTATATATATGCTTTTACATATGAACGGTTGGTCAAGTAAAAATCTTTTTTTTTTTTTTTGGTTTTGCCTTGAAGGATCTATACATCAAGACAAAAGATGAAGCCCAAGCAGAAGCTGCATTCTTTCATGGGCTGAATGAGGAGCTGTCATTGACTCTGCATGTCAAATTCAAGGAAATTGACTTGGTAAAATTTACTCAAACACATTACTTTTAAATGTATTTTTTTGTAACTGTTTTTGCTGGTAGCTATTATTTAGAAATTAGGTTATCACCATGATGGGTATGTTATTCTACATTGACGAAAAAACTTTATGTTGGGTTTTCAGGTGTTTTTCCATTGTATACATAAGAAAAGACAAATTGTTCTTTGCTTTAATTTCAAGGACAAAACTGTGGCTATAATAGACCATATGAAAAAAAAAAAAAGCCAAAGGATAGTTTCCTATATGAGTTCTTCACCGATCATTTGGTGAGGTTACACATTGTTGTTTTGATTTATTATTTTTCAAATGAAGCATATAATGATGCTATTTTTTTAAAAATCATATGCAAACCAAGTAGAGTACACTTTTGGGAGAATATCTTGTCAAGGAATGGAGTGATGATAGGAGAGGCACTTCCATTCAATAGTTTCAAGAAAGACACATAGATATGCCTTGGAAAATCGACAGTTCCAAACAAGATCATAATAGAGATATTTATATTATGAGGCATATAGAGGAATACAAAGGTATGGCAACCCATTAGGACGTTGGATTGAGGAAGAATGCGGTTAGCATGCTGTGGGCTTTCTCATTTAAAAGTGTTTGATCTTTCATTACCTATTGTCATCATTATTAAATAAGAGAGAATCAATTGGTAATATTCAACAGATATCTCATGAACCCCTTTGCTTTTTTATTTTTTGGTTTTGTGTTTTTTAGGGGGGGTCATCATTCTCAAGGGTTTTTTACATGTATTTTTTCCCCGGGGGTGCTTAGCTCAAATGCATGGATATTAGATACTGTTCTGAGTTCTAAGTTCTCTGTGTTAACATTACATGTTGTCACTGTCCTTTTGCCTACCCTATTGGGTTGGGTCACTTGGGTGAGATGGAATACTGGTATTGTATGTGGTAGAGAATGGTATGCAATGTAATAGTATTACATATTTGCATTGTGTTGGCAGACACAACCTCCATTTCTTATATTATTTTTTGGGTTGGCTATTCATATTTTGATGTTGAGTAAAATTAGAGCCAACAATAGATCGTAAAAAGTACAGTTGGTGTTTAGAATAATGCTATATATGTTTAGAGGTGATTCAGCTGGTAGAGGTGATTCAGCTAGTAGGGGTGCTGTCCTAGTTTGGTGTCAAATTGAAACTAAAATGGATTTATTTTGATTAAAGGATTTTCATTGAGGATATTATATAAATTTTCATTGATGGTTTTCCCCTCTCCCCAAAAATAAAAAAATGCATCAAATTGATATCAATTGTTTGGGAATTATGTTTTCTTATTCCTCTCTTCTTTTCAATTTTTTTCCCCAAAAAGAATTGATAAAATTTGTTTATGTATAGCAACTCAATGTCAGGTCGTTATCTATTGTTTCTGCTTATCTTATGAGGTTCTAATACAACTTAATGGATCCTCTTGCTGCCCCCTCTCCCCCACTCCAATCTTAGGTTGTTGGAATTCATAAATTAAGGGTGTAATACTACCACAAGATCGTCATATCATCTAGCAGTGTCATTGCTCTAGAGGTGAAGAACATGGTAGTTATCTATGAAACTACAAAGCTCAAAAGTTCAAGGAAGTAGTGGTAAGTTCTAGGATACTACTGCTTATGTTTGGCTATTCAGTTTGAAAACTAATGGATATATGCCATAAATGTAGTAGCTTAATGAATTCTACCTATACGAGGAATCCATCAATATATTTTATTGCCTTGCTAAACTAGAAGACAGTTTAGAAGGATTTTATGCTAAATTTGCTGTGCCTACTGCTTGTTGTGATGTAGCATGATAATGCGTTTATCACTAGAAGAATACTGTAGCGAAATTACTACTTTCTTTATTATTTATCATTATTTCTTTGTTGTTTGCTGACTAGACATTAGTCTAAACCACATGATAATATGTTAGTACAGGGTAATCTGTCCAGCGTGACACAGCGTTTTCGTCTATAATGATGTTAGCCTCTCTCTATGTTTGTTCTGTGCAACATTTAAGCCTGATTTGGGTGGTGGTGATTGTTGGCATTATTATCTGAAAAATAAGACTCTTTGCACACGCCTTTAATGAAGTTTTGAATGCCCTTTTGTTGGATTGGTGTCTAAACTGAGATTTGAAAACATGTAACTTTGCGTTTTCCGGTTGGGTCAGTTGGTCCTAGCCCTTGGTCTAACCTGTTAGACAAAGGAGTCTCAACGTTCTACGAACCAGGCCTCAATTGGTCTGATCTGATCCGGCCTGATTGTACTAAGGATGGCCAACATTTTCATACTCAGAATAAAGAGAATGAAAAAATAGGTTTTTAAGCAGTAATCTCTCTGCTTGCCATAGTTGAGCCTCTGAATCACTTATAAGAAACAACTAGCTGTGGAAAAATAGGTAACTTTTACTAAATATCCCCATTCCTATAGTCGTAAGTCATAACTCCTTTATTTGGTAAACTCTTTATCCATCATGTCAGAAACTTAAAGAGTTATAATCCTATCTACATCAACCTTTGTATCCTAGTAAATATCTATATGCTTTTCCATAATCAGGTGTCCAGTAGCATAGCTAGTAAAATCTTTCTCCATGTTTCGAAAGACCTATGTTCAAGCTTCAAATCTCACCCATATCAACCTTTGTATCTCCCTTGCTTATATTTATAGGCGTTGAATGGTGAGGAAACTGAATGAAGCAAATTCCAAAATAAATTTGCATGTGTACCCAACTCCTGATCATCTCAGGTACCAGAACAGCTAACCTATGCAGGAGTTAAAGTTTGCGTCTGCTTTGGTTTCAGGCAGTAAAGGATGGGGTCGACATCCTAACCTTGGCAGTAGAACCAGATGAACCGCCACAAGATACGATATCTTTTCTTGACTTATTTGAAATCTTCACTTTCCTAGCAAGAAGGGCTCACGTGCATTTGTTCAAGCCTGAGGATTACGCCACTTCTTCACAATGTCATCTTCTAGATAATGCACTCTGCATCTTATTGGGAATTTGGGATTAATGATGCAGTTGAATTTAACAATATTAGGTGAAGGGTTAGAGTCCCAGCTGTGGCTATTTTCAGAACTCTATGACTATTGTTAGAAGACCCAGAACCTCTGCCGGTGCAAGGTAATCTGTCCAGCTTAACACAACTTTTCATCTATAATTATATTAGGCTCTCTCTATTTTTGTTCTGTGTAACTTTTAAGCATGATCTGCATGGTGGTGATTGTTGGTATTATTATGTGGAAATAAGAGTTTGAATTTTCTGTGTCTCGGTACTGACACAGCAATATTTTTCATCTATAATGATGTTATCCTCTCTCTATGGTTGTTCTGTGCAACATTTAAGCCTGGTCTGGTGGTGATGATTGTCGGTATTATTATCTAGAAAATAAGACTCTTTGCACATGCCTTTGACGAAGTTTCGAATGCCCTTTTTTGGATTTGTGTTGAAACTGATATTTAAAAACATGTAATTTTGCCTTTTCCAGTCGGGTCAGTTGGTCCTAGCCCTTGGTCTAACCTGTTAGACAAAGGAGTCTTAACCTTTTACGAACCAGGCCTCAATTGGTCTGATCTAATCCGACCTAATTGCACTAAGGATGATCAACATTATCATACTCAGAATAAAGAGAATGAAAGGATTCAGATACATTTGTTCAAGCCTGAGGATTACGTAACTTCTTCACAATTTCATCTTCTAGATAACGCACTCTGTATCTTATTGGGAATTTCGGATTAATGATGCAGTTGAATTTAAAAATATTAGGTGAAGGGTTAGAGTTCCAGCTGTGGCTATTTTCAGAACTCTATAACTGTTGTTAGAAGACCCAAAACCTCTATCGGTACAGGGTAATCTGTCCAGCTTAAGACAGCTTTTCATCTATAATTATGTTAGGCTCTCTCTATTTTTGTTCTGTGCAACTTTTAAGCCTGATCTGCATGGTGGTGATTGTTGGTATTATTATGTGGAAAATAAGAGTCTGAATTTTTTGTGTGTTGTTACTGACGCAGCAATTATATTTGATGTTCCTGGTCAACATTAGGAGACGATTCTGACTTCTAGGAAAAAAAGATGTGGCAGGTTTTGCGAAAGACTTTGTTCCTAGTGAGTTTGCCTGTCTAATGATTGAACCACCAGAGACTCAGATTGTGAAGTTGTTCCTGCTAAAGACTTTGTTCCTAATTGGCCTGGGGAGATGAAGGGTAAGTTGGAGCAACATTTATATAAGTAGTTTAATTTCTTTTTTGGTATGTACATGACTAAATAGAAACCTTCTCTTAGAAAGTAAATTTCCACGTTTACATAATTGTAAGACACACTCTTGTTACATATTTTTTTAATTACTATTTGGTCAATAGAACAGCTTAGGAATTGTAGCCAACCAATATATAGGCAGGATTGTCTCAAGTTTTTTGGCCGGATGGGGGGGGGGAGAGGGAGTTGCTTCCCCGCAATATAATATTTATGAATTTCTCAATTTGATCTCTGGTATGGACTCATATTTTGAAAAGGAGGGAGAAACTAAAGAGACTTATTGACTCTGAAACTCAAGTACTCAAAATGCCCTAATAAAGTTCAAACTTGTAGCCTCCCTATTGGAAGCTTGAACAAATTTGAACCACCAGAAAGCCTGTATAAGAAACATCGCATTGGATGATTGATAAATGTTATTGCAATTTCATTTCTTCATGAAACATTAAAAAAAAAACTCGGATACAGACAGAAACGCATTTACGACACTAAAAATAAGCTTAGTGCAGCAGAGAGGACAAACATCGATAAGCACACCGAGGTTGAAATTCCAGTGAATGCGTAAAACCCTAGTAAAGGAGCATAGAATATGCGATCTGAGTTCAAAAGTCCAAAAACAGGTTTTTGATTTGCATACTCAAATATTGAACTGTTGCAGCTAACATATGGAATTTTGGAGTCTTTCCATGGATATGAAAGTAGTTGCCTTTGCTCCTACTTGCTTTGTAAAGTAAATCCAGGACTATATTTACACCGCCTTGAATGAATCTTCGGTGAAGGGTACGTCTTTACTAAATGTTCACTATTTAAAGCTTAAATATTCATTTTTTTTATATTTTAAGCGTTCACATGCTAAGCACTAACATTATAAAATTTCAATGTTCATCTATATATCTATTTTCCAAAGATACAGGGAACCTATTTAGTGGTAGGAAATAAGCATTCACCACGACCAATAATTTTGAAAAAAAGGACAAATGCTAGTTGACCAATTCAAGGATAAGAGATCATAAATTAAATGTAAATAGATTACAAATGCCCAAGTCTTCACAATCCTAAAACAGTTCTATGAAATTATCTAAATTTCCAAGCCAATTGACCAATTCAGGTATAAGAGATCATAAATCTAAAGAGATTACGAATGCCCATATATTTGTATAAGCTATGTGCATGAACATTGCAATCAGACCCTTTTTCACCCCTTTTCATCATGCAGCTAGAATGAGTACGTTGTCAAACCTTGCTGGTGACAAAATTGGGTTTTGCTTCCCAGATGGGGGTTCCATCACAAGTACACAGCCTCTTGTAGTTGTCACCTACTCCGGCAATTCTGGCAATCGTCGCACCTGCAATCCCTGCATCTGACTTGTCCTGAGTTGCATATACCACAATGGACCGTCCAATCAAATCTCTTGGGAACTTTGCAAAATGATTAACATCAAGCAACTTACCAATAACTTCCTCAATAGGCTACCATCAATGGAAAATGCTTTCTAGAGATGCCCCACAACAAAATCTTCCGTAAACGCCACAAAGTGTACGATAAAGTTCCCAAAATCTTCCCTTGACCACCACTAATTCCTAAAGAATATTATGGAATAATAAGAAAAGCCTGTAGAACATAGTTCCTAAGAGATTTGATTGAACAGTCCATTGTGGTATACAACTGAGGACAAGTGTATATGAGATTATTGAATTGATAGCAGAACAAAGTCCGAACACCATACGGGACTTTATTTTCTTTCAAAACAAGCCAAATAGTTGAGCTAATTTAGGAGCTTTCATCAGTTAGCGTCGCAGACCAGCGTTTCATGGAAACTGAGAAAATTCAATACCAATAATAAAAAAGAAAATTTTTCGTTTAAAAATTGCAAATTTCGACAGAAGTAATGCCACATTGAGGATTGGATAACAGGAATTATGATGAAGAAATTGAATTAGATATTCAAGAAATTTCACAATGCCATGATACTGAAATGGCACAAAAACCAGCAAAGGTTAGATCATCTAGAATGTATGCCAGAGACACAATTTTAAGTTACTCAGGCTTTCGATCAGGATTCTAGCATGTCGATCACCAAAGAGTTGGACACAAAGCACATTCCCAATTGTTTGTAATTTTACAGCTAGCAAAATCCAACCCAAAAATGCCACTAAGTGAACCTAGGAGTTTTCCATGTCAGCATGAAATGCAAATATAGAAGTCGACAAGGGAAATTTAAAAGACTAATTAATGGCAACTTAGCAAAACAATGAAATAAATTATGTTGAGAACTCAAGCGCAAATAACACTGATGCTAACAGAAGATGTTAATACTGCAAAAAACTTCATAAGATAAGGCATTATGACCAAACTTAACAATATAATAATAGACATACTAACCTCTAACCCTAACTCACAAGCTTTCTTAGCAACCAAACCAGCACCCAGCACGACATTGGGGTTTGATGTATTTGTTCAGCTTGTGATAGCTGCAATGACAACACTGCTGTGCTTTAACTCAGCAGGCTGGCCATGAAAATCAAACTTTACAACCTTGTCCTGCTCTTCCTTCGGAATGCCAATGCCCTGAAACCATTCCGTGGACGTAAAAACAACTCATTCTCCCCCTTTCTAATTAACATTCAGGCATTCCATCAAAAACAAATTGCTTGCAAATAGTTAACAAAAAGACTATCTATATATGTATATGACAAGCTTATCGAAAGGGGAACTTCCTGATCAATGATATACACAGCGAAGGGGGATCAACCCAAAAACGCAAACCATATCAATCATCATGAAACCAAGTAAATGCCCCTTTCCCCCAAATCAAACAAAATCTAAATACCGATAAATAAACACAACCACGAAAGCTGAGAGAGAGAGCGAGAGAGAGAGAGAGAGAGAGAGAGGGAGGGAGGGAGAGGGATACCCGTTGGGGAGTTTATCAACATAAGTGAGGAGCATTTTAAGCTTAGAACCACCTTCAGAAACCAGACTAGCATGCATCTCAACAGCCATGGCATCAACAACTTGCCTCAATCTACTCAGGGGAGTTTGACAAGCTTGTTCCAACTCCTTCAACAAACCCACCACTCTCATCCACTTCCTCCTACTCCTCACCCTTCTCCCCACCACCGCCACCGCCACCACACAAGTCATTCGCATTATGACTTCATCCTTGTTTCTCATATCCATTTTGTGCAAACCTGGCTCAACCAACTCATCCAAAATTTCAATTGCCCGTAGAACACAAAAATCCAAACAGAAAGGTGAAAATGTTATCCTCTATACGGAATCTAGATGAACAAAAACTCAAGTGAACATTTGTTTGTTTGCAATAGAGATAAGGTGACATACAGAGACAGACCCTAATGCGGCTAGCATTGAACAAAATAGAATAAAGCACTAGTTTCACTATAAGTTTTGAGAACTAATAAGCACCCAGGAAACATCAATCCCAAGTCTGAAATTTTCAAACTAAAGTCAAAGCAATATGAAGCCATGGTAAAACGTATATCTGTAAAGAACCATTATCTCTATCTCCCTCCCTGCATTTGTATCCGGAACCAAGAGGTTCGAGTTGTACAATTGCACAACTAACTTGTTAGACGTTTCCAATAAGAAATGATTCACGAATGTCAAAAGGAGTGATTAGCTCTAATCATGAGCATCTAGACAGAGACAAACTCATTCAACCAAGCATGCATAACAGTGGATGCAGGCTAACAGTATGTATTTCTGATAAGCAAAACAGCCATGGTATATCTTGCAAACATTTTAGATGTTCATTCTCCAACACATAATTGCTAGTACAAATCCACACTAATGTCTGATCTTCAATCATTCATAACCGTAAACAAAATAAGGGTAAGCCATTAAGCATCAGTAAACGACTATTCAGGGCTCTCCATTACATTGATTTACAACAGAATCAGCAACATAACTTTCCCCATCAGCTACAAAGGTAAAAAACCACAAACCAAATTTTGCAGAAAGGGGGGATAAAATGGGGTTGGCACATCAGAAGCCAAACTTAGTGTGGCGCCAATGGCTGAGCAAAGCGCATTGTACCTGAAGAAAACATCCAATCAAACACGATTCAATTACACGAACCCTAAACACACGTGATTGACAATTTGCAAACGAGTGAAGGAAAATACAAAAAGAATAAAATCTTAGAAAAAGAATCAATATTTTTAAAGTGAAAAACATACTAAATCAAAAATCGGTATACGTACTTTTGACATAGTGCACTAGTTCCTCTTCTTAGGATTGTTTCTACTGTCATGAGAGGTAACTTGCTTGCAATAGTGGCACATTTGTGCATGCGTTTGCTGCTCAATTGCTTTCTCAACTCCTATCTTCATTCTCTCGGCTCTTCCCTTTGTGACCGAAATTGGAGGGGGTTGTATTTTAACTATATCTGGCACCGCATACCCAAAATATGTCTGAAGATCTGTAGATGCATTACTCATGGAACCACCACCAACCACTTCTTCAAGCTTCTATTGAATTGATTCGGCTGCATTTATCACATATTGTAACTTATCTACATCCCGCCCTGCCAAATCCATGCACTTATTCAACTGTGACCAGGCATCAAAAATCATCCTATTTTGCTACTCCTAGACCTGTCAGTTCGGGCGGGCGGATAAAATACGGGTCGGGTGTATTCAAGTTCGGATAAAATACGGGTCGGGTGTAGTTTGGGTTCGGGTAAAATACGGGCGGGTGTATTTCGGTTTTACGGGTTTCGGATCAACCCAACGGGTTTAGAGCGCCTTTTCTGTGAGTTAATTTTCTTTTTTTAAAATCAAAAATTCTGCATATTTATTACTCAAAATTGTCAGCATTTAATGAAAATGCATAATAATTGTAATTTCTCAAAAGAATATTAAAATATTCAAATATTTTATTATAATACATGAACATCTTCTATGGGTGGGTAAAGAATTAAACCCCACTTGATTTTGGATAGTTCGACCCATACATTAAAAGAAGGTTAATAGTGGGTTGACCAGTTATTGGGCAGCCCGTCTAGAGCATTTTAATATGTTGCAGCAGTTTCACCGCTAATAACCTATTTAATGATTTACTATTTTTATTAACTAACCTACCAATGTCCAATCAGGTAAAACTTTATTAATGGGCCGACCCCAATACGAATACGGCTAGTTTTTTTCTACCGTTAGTATTATAGTTCAAGGCTAGTCTGAACGAAAACCAAATAAAATTAAATAAAAGAAGTACAAGATATTATCTTGCAGTTATAACATCAAAAATTTAAATTATTACAAATTAATTAATTTTTAAAAAATTAGATAGATTTGTTTTACTAACTATAAATGGTATTACTTTCGCATCTTTAATACTTGTCTTCTTTTAAATTAACTTTGTTAAAAAGATTAGATAGTTATTCCATGCAATTTTATGCCTACTTTTAACATTTTTCATTTAAAAGTTGTATACGGTTTTATTTTCAGAGAATGGAGAAGAAAAAATAAAGTTATTATTGTTTAATTTGTAAATAGATACAATAGTTATATAATGTCTTTTCAAAATACTCAATAAAAATGACTAACCATTATTGTTAAAAGAGATAAATTGGAGAAAAATAAAAAACTAAGGATATAATGTTCGGGTCAAGCGGGCGGGTTCGGGTTCGGATCGGGTTTTGACCCGCTAATTTGCGGGTTTTTCGGGTTCGATTTATTTCGGGTTTGGGTCGAGAAAATCGTGTTCAAAACCCAAAATTTTCGGGCGGGCTCGGGTCGGATTTTCGGATCGGATCAATTTTTGACAGGTCTAGCTGCCCCACTTGTGCATAGCTTGTGGGCACAATTGTGTCAAGCTCAAAGATAGGTTTCTTGGCCGCTAGTTTCGTCCATCTATCAACTTTAAAGCATGCAAGAATCTCTTTTACTGACTTCAACACAAGCAAAATATGAGCACAAGGAATCCCTTTAGATTGAAAGAAGCAGCATGTGCATGTAACATCCTAGGATTCCTTGTTATACACAACATATCTATATCTCTGATGCCTTTTATCCTCTATTTTGTAAGTGTTGTCACCCTCTACAGTGTTGATGCTTAATATCTCACAATTAAACAATGCATCACATAACTAGTCGCGAAAGATGTAGAAGTTAGTATGTGTGTACATGACCCTCCCATGTTTTTCTATGTCCAAAGGCGTCTTCAGCTTAGGCAGGGAGATTAAGGATGCATTTTCAGCCTTACTTTCTCGATACCGTTGAGACTCAAGGGCATGCACAAACCAAACCTAAAACTCCACCAAACTCAATATTGGAGTTGTCAAGTTCCCAAACATAGCATTTTGACTCTCGGAACCTGACGTAGTCCTCATAATGCCCCCTAAGAAATCCTCCTTGAAATAAACTTGTACCCAATCCTCTCGAATGTCATATATATGTTTCAAGCAATCATTACTGCCCAAGTTGAAATCAACTAGCATATCTGCCCACTTTGCTTCAAACTCCTTCGGGGTATCAGATGCCCAAACACATAGCTTGATCCGCTCTAGGAAATCTTCACAGCCATTCAATAAGTGACCCACTTTCTCGAGCAACTTTCTCACAATATGCCACATACCGTACCTATGGGTGCACCCCTTAAACACAAAGAGTAGCCCTTGCCTCATTGCTGGATCCTGATCAGTGCTTATTCCCCCCATTGCATCAATGAAACACTGGAATAACCACTTGAAAGACTCCACCTTTTCATTTCGTATCAACCCCGCAGCAAAGCAAGTGAGTTGGCGATGATGGTTGATGCCGGTAAACAGAGCAAACACCATGCCATATCTATTAGTGTTATGCTTTGTGTCGAAAGATAACAAGTCCCCAAACAACGCATAGGACCTCCTACACAAGGAATCACACCAGAAGAGATTCTTGAGCCTATTCTCCTCATCAAGCTCATGAGCATAATAAAAGCCAGGATCAGCTTCTTTTCTTTTCTTTAAGATATCTACAAACATGTGCGCATCTGAATCTTTGATTATTGCCTTTAAATCCCTCTTGTAATTTTTGAAATCTTGCTGGTCACATCCCACATATTCATAGCCCCCAACTTGCTCTTTCATGAGATGATAAACCTTCGAACCCCCCAACATTTGCTCTCCCATATTTACAAATAAAGTCCTTGTGAATAGAACTGATGTTCCTAGAAGATCGTAGGAACCGTCTTCGGCTTGCGTTGACGAGAGGATGCACATGGCCTGTATGAAAAGTACACACTTCAAACTGACCATCATTCGTAGAGCTCACAACCATACGTGCATTGCATCCTTCTCTAGTCTCAACCCTTCTCCGTTTAACCCTTTTTTCCTCAACATTCTCTCTTACTCTAGATATTACATTAGCTAAGGCAACTGCACTTTGGGGTAGAGTTTTACGAGGCTCCCTATACCTTTGTTTTGAACAAACAAAGACCTTCCAAATCTTCCCCGACTTATTCTTTGTGGTGGAAGACTTTCGAACACTAAACCCCACACAATTGGCATATCTCTTGTAAAATGCTAGAGCATCCTCAATGTTTTTAAACCTCATTTTCAACTTAGGTATAAAGGACGCTTCCTCACAAACTGGAACCCACTCCCCTCCAGCATCAATGGATGAATTGGTCAGCACCGGTGTTAAATTATTTGAATCTATTTTTTGTCCAAAAAACACAACAATTAACATCACTAGACATGTAACGCCACACATCATTATAATGAAATACAACAGTAAGCAAAAAACATGGTTTGTCGCATGAATGCATCTTGAAACTACAACATTTTAGCCTCAATTCACCATAGCATACAAAAAACAAACAATAGCACCACATACTTCCCAAAATGACAACAAGCAATTTGAAACAAAAAAAGAAAATATGTATAGGTGACATTACAAGATGTTCTTGTGCTCTCTACCGCACAAGGATCACTTTGCAGGTGATCAGGGTCAGAATGCTGGGAATGTTGATCTTTGTCACCAATACTTTGGTCATCAACATTACCACCTATGGGAATAGTTTATGAAGTGGACATCTTACTGCACGAATGTTATTAAAGGTGTCATCATCCAAAAAACAAAAACGGACATAAAACAAAACCTTAACTCTAAAATTTACCAACGTAATTGCAGAAATTAATTAAAAGATGGCTGCAAAGTTCACTAAAAAGTCCATGACTTAATTCACAAGAATGAATGACCAAGGTATGGATGTAGTTCACTTTTAAGAATTGCACATGTTCACCACGATGAATAGCCATGTTCACTAAAATATATGTACAAGTTCACTAAAGTACACGTATAAGTTCACCACGAAGAATATATCCAATATTATTAATATGAATGTACAAGTTTACTAACACAAAAGTGACTAAGTAGACTAATATATAAATTCATTAAAATATGGGTGCAAAGTTCACTAAAAAATCTATGACTTAATTCATAAGAATCAATGCAGAAGTTGTGGACTTAGTTCACATTAAGAAACATACATGTTCACCGTGATGAATAGTCATATTCACTAAAATACATGTGCAAGTTCACTGAAGTACATGTATAAGTTCACCGCGATGAATATATCCAATTTCATTAATATATATGGATAAGTTTACTAACACAAAAGCGACTAGGTAGACTAATATAGAAATTTATTAAAAGATGGCTGCAAAGTTCACTAAAAAGTCCATGACTTAATTCACAAGAATGAATGTACAAGGCATGCACTTAGTTCACTTCTAAGAAACGTACATGTTCACCATGATGAATAGCTATGTTCACTAAAATACATGTGTAAGTTCACTACAGTACACGTATAAATTTACCATGATGAATATATCCAATTTGATTAATATGAGTGTACAAGTTTACCAATGCAAAGGTGACTAAGTACACTAATATATCAATTTATTAAAATATAGATGCAAAGTTCGGTAAAAACTCCATCACTTAATTCACATGAATGAATCTACAAGGCATCGACCTCGTTCACTTTTAAGAAACGTACATGTTCACTAAAATACATGTGCAGGTTCACTAATATATATGTATAGGTTCACCAAAATATACTTACCAGTTCACCAATATGCATGAATAAATTCACAAACAAATATGTATATGTTTACCTAAATATATTTAGATATTAACCAGAATATATTTACAACTTTACCAAAATACATATATATGTTCACAAAAATATCTATAGAGGTTCACTAAAATATATTTACAAGTTGACTAAGATTAATATTGACGTTCACATTTAGAAAAGGACTAGGGAATATTCCTAAAATAAATGATAAGTTAGACAATGATCACAAGTCCGTAAAAATTGATAAATTAACTCAATCGAATCGAGAGCACCAAGATGCTTGATTGTAGTCGCTAGTTGGCCACTCATATAACATCAGATGAATTAACTTCAAAAATATTTTGGTAATCACAGTTAACATAATCATACACACAGATTATTTCAAAAGGGCAATCAACATTTGTTCCCTCTAGCATAGTTCCCTCCTATGGCAAATCTCATCTATGCAAAAGAACCATCTTATAATTGATGGACTGTGGCATTTAATAATAGTGCTGTAGATAAACTCAGTCTAGCACATTATCCTACTTTACAAATATATGTCAAATGTACACACTACATAGAAGGCAGCAGCCCACCTAAAAGCACTTCCAATCGAAACGACATTAGATGGTTTTATACGCCCAATTTTCAAGCATCGCTCAGCTTTGCTTGAGCATACGTGTATTGATGGGCATATTTTACATGCACAAGGGGCATAGACTGCTATTTACCAATGCTATTCATTTACTCATGGGATTCAGGTGAACGGCATGTGAAAGGGCAGAGATCATAACATGAATGGCACAGCGGAGAAAGCTATGAGAACCATTGGTAGAGGATTGTGCCTGCAAAAAACGAAATGAATATTATGAAAGAGTTATTCATGGGGCAATCATTTAACCTAAAGTGCCTGTCGGACAATCAAAAATTATATGGACTGTCGGCACATCATTTTAGACCAAAAATACACAAAGAATCCAAGAAATATAGCATTCGAAGGAATACCTCTTTTTCTTTATTTTTGGCTCCTCATATGGATATATTGTGAGGAAATAGATATATCATAAAACCATCTAGTTTTAATTATCCGCTAACCTACTCAGTTTGACTAAACAAAAGTAGACTTGCGAACCCCACCTGATTTTGATAACTAATCAAACAATTAACCTATAATATGCAACTATTTGCAGGAAACACATTCAACTTCATGGCCAACTAGCTATATGACCAATCCAGTGGTCTATGACAATTTGAAAACGTTGCTTAACTGAAGAAATCCATGTGCTTCATTGAGAGGATTATACCCTTTTTGGATGATGAACATATCTTAACTGCAATGAATGTGACTACAGATTGAGAAAATAAGATCTCAAAGGGATTCTAGCACACGGATTTCTTCACTGATTGACAGAACTAGCCATCCCTAACCCACTAATGAGTAAACCTAACCACAACCAATAACAGTGAATGAAAACAAAAATCACGTGAGTAATTAGAAAAAACTTACCTAAAACCCTAGGTTTGGATGAAGAACCCGATGTTACACCTGCAAATTAAGGAAAAATTGAGTTAAAACTTCAAAATATTACAAAACGAACAAATTCCACCAATTACCACTAAAAATTCAACCATAAATCCCTAAATGCGAGTAGAAATGAACAAATTTCAGCTTAGACTAACCTTAATCGCCCTTTCAACCAAAAAGAAGAGCAATAAATCACGCACACTTGAAGAGCAGTTCGAAGTTCACCACTGGATCGAAATTCATGCAATGAAGAACAGACAAATTTGCAAATAGAATGGAATCGAGCAAAGATTTTGCTCGAAGCTTGGTCAAGAAATGATGAAGAAAGAGAGAAGAGAACGAGGAGCAAGGTAAGCTGGGAAGAAGGAGAGAGAAAATGCTTCGTGAAATTAAGAGCTCTGAAATTGGGAATCGCATTGTAGGGAGAGACAAACGCATGAAGCCCTCACGTGAGACACTTAAATCTGGACCGTTAGATGTCGACGAACGGTCCAGATCATCTCTTCTCACTCTGCCCATAGGGAGCCTCTTCTCACCTGATCTGCGCCCTACACACACACACACACACACACACACACACACATATATATATGCACATACATACATATATATATATATAGATATATATATATATATATATATATATAGATATATATATATATATGATATATAATAGTATATATATCTGATACACAGAGTACAACATACATACAGACCTACATACATATTATATGAATAAGATATATATATATATATATATATACACACACACACACCACACACACACACAACACACACACACACACACAACAAAATATAGATAATTATTATAGTATATATATATACACACAAATACATAGATATATATATAGATTATATAATATATATATATATAGTATATATATAAAAGCAATGTTATGGATAATAGTATAGCTTATACGTGAATAATAAAAACTCACTGAACACAAATTATACAATATGTATATGTTGGCCGCTTAAAGAACAAGTGTTCATATGTGATTGGCTGTATAGTCGTTTTTTGTTTATATATTTATTTGACTTCATGTTTAGCATATGTAACTATATTATCCTTCTTTTTTATCAATTTTTTTACAATCATTCTAGATACACTGATAAAATAGATGCTGAATTTATACTAACATAATGTACTGGAATTAATATATCAGCATAAAAATATGAAGTTTTAATAATACAATTAAAATGAACCAATCATATGTTGGTGCACTTTCAATGTACTTTTTTTTGGTCACAACAGTAATACAGAATATTACTAATAAACTATGACTACTACAACTACGAAGTGAAACTAACCACTAGTTGCAAAGGCGACACTAATGACTCAAGCAAAAAGGATTACAACCTTCGTCTTTCGGTACTTTTTGCTAGTGTAAATATAATTGCTCATGGTTTTAATACCCTTCGTATTTGTACCTACTGTCAATTTAGAGTCATTAATACCAGTCTAATTATAAAAGCATGCTCCATGCTTTCTTTAAAGGAATTCACGCATATTAATTGTATTTATCTACATAATAAATTTGAGGATTCTAAGCAGTCAACATTACAGCAAACCATTCCCAAACTTCTAAGGCAGACAAAAGTGGGCGAAGCTGAACAGCTCACCATATTCAATCCGATTTTAGCTTCTACTTCAGAATTGTACAATTGTTTCTACCAGAAAAGTGGGAACTGTTGATGTGTAAAAAGACGTAACTTTCATAGCTACACATACACAAAGCTGCTCTATAGCTTCCTCAACTTCTTGCTTGAGAAAAGCATTGTCCTAGGCCTGACAGACCAGTCGCAAAAATGTAACTATGTAGGTGAATAAGGCTTCTGCCGGTCTAGACTGTGACTCCGGCTAGTCTGTGATTGCCTACTGTTAGCACTGTCTCTACGCTTGAAATATTCCTTGATCTCAGCTTCTTTTCTATCGATGAAATCGACTAAGTCCTTGAAGCTAGTTGAGCTGACACGCCTAGAAGGGCGGACTGGGAGCCGCTCAGGTTGCCCAATTTCATGTTGAAGCGGAAGAGCATCAGGAGCATATCTGCTGTACTGATGGCACACCCTGCCAAAAAACACCGCAAGGGCAAGCACACAAGCAATCCCGCAAATTAGGAATAGGCCCCAGAAGCTTTTGAGGGAGAGCCGGGAATCTTCCACTTGCTCTGATTGGCTGGAGCAGGCCTCATGTGAGAGCCACTTGTCGTGGATTCTCTGAAGTTCGCCGTTCTCAGAGAGTTGGAGTATGGCCGTGGACATGTCAACTGCAAGAGGGGAGTCCCTCTGGAATGCCTTGGGGAGGGGGGCCAATAGAAGCATGATCTTGAGAATTAGGCTGGTCAAACAGGTTCCAAATAAGGTCATAGAAGAATCGGACAAAGTTTAAGATTTAACTGATTTTATGTATTGTCTTGAAATCTGAATAATACATAGCTTTAGCAATCAACCCTAATTACGTGTAAAAGGGAAGCTTTCTGAGTGTAAATGTGCCTATGTTTCCAAGTATAAAACTTGCCTACGCTCATGTTGAAAACCTCATCATTTTATTTTTGAAGGCTGGATCAAACTCAATGGAATCTTAAGCCAGTAAGGGGCAAGGTCATAGGCATGGCCCAATCTGAAGTGGTAGACCGGTAGCAGTAGCACCCCAACACTTCCTCACCACGGAAGCATGATCCCGACGTTCAAACCCTGGACTCCTCTCAAGTTCATGTGCTAGATCCATGTTGAAGGGTGAGAGTCTAACATTGGTACTTGAGAGGGAATGAAGAGTCCAAGTGAAATGCTAAGAGGCCTAGTGGTTTTTTTCTCAACATGGGTTCATCACCAATAGCACGTGATGAAATGGAAAGGGAAAGTCTCAGAAGTACTTACAAATCCCCAGCCGCTCTTTGTGAATTCTTGCCCGACTATCTGGAAATTGCAATTAGTTTTGGACAAAAACAGTTCAACATAAGGAAGCTCATCGACAATGGCAGCTACGCCACCCCCTTGTGGGCCACGCAGAAGAGCATCCACATATTCTTGTTGATTCTTCAGGTTTTTGATCCTGGACTCAGCTATATTTAGTTCTCTGACAAGAAAATCACGTGCGAATGATCCATCCTGAATGCCAATCGCATCATTACTCGAAATTAAACTGTCAATTCCTTCGATTCTTGAAGCTAGCTGTTGGACTGTAAGGATGGATGTCAAGCTTGCTGTATAACTCGAATTGATAATCAAAACCACAAAGAGCCATATAATGAGCACGAAGCGTCCTAGTGTGCTGACGGTGTTCTCCCCTGTAAAATGCAACAGATCATCAGCAGATATATCAAGAATGTCAATCAGAATTATAGATTTGATGAAGTATCGTGCCAGTGGGAAATGTCAATCAAGGCATAGCAAGAATATCCAGTATCCACTCACGCAAAGCAAAATCATACACCGGAACCAATCAGAACAAGGCAACCCAATTCTTACCTAAACGTGAACTGACTTGACCCAAAATGCACCGACCCAAAATAAAGATTCTATTTTCTTGGTAAACATACAAGATGACAGCACAATTGAAGATGAAGGTAACTTCATCCAACTTGCTCATGTCATTTAAATGAACCGGGAACACCCCCCGCCCCTCCCCAAAAAAAAAACAAACAGTAGATCTAGGAATAATAGACAGTGAAGGAAGAATCAAGAAAGAGCAGGAACAGCTTCTTACTGTGCGAGAAAAACATTGTTGAGAAACTAAACCTGCAAATC
Organism: Carnegiea gigantea; assembly: GCA_029747015.1. NCBI lineage: Eukaryota > Viridiplantae > Streptophyta > Magnoliopsida > Caryophyllales > Cactaceae > Carnegiea > Carnegiea gigantea. The sequence continues at coordinate 384,180 of JAKOGI010000781.1, read as the reverse complement.
AGAAATCATAATCAGTACACTGGGATACTGGATCCACATTATAGTAATAGTGAAATGCAAATGAAAAAGCACATTTCAGAAGGATATAAAGAATTATCTGAGACAAGAGGTCCAACAATTTAATACTCGCACAACAGCCAAAAAAAAAAAAAAAAAAAAAAAAGAGTATCAATGACATTTCATATCTCGGATCAGGTTTGGGGAGGATATCTCCATTTCCCACCACGAAAAATGCACAGAAGTCTATGATCCCATCCTCAACACCATTACCGCCAATGGGCACATCACCTACCTAGAATCTGCTACTAGGAGGGTCAGGCAAGTTCAAGATACATGCAGCTTTATCCTTGACAAGTCGAAAAGCAGTTCAGAGTAGAAATTCCAACACAAATATATATAACAAGTCAGCGCCACAGATTCTTAGCAAGTGGCTGCAGTGACATTTAGGTGGGTGTAATATGTGCGACGACCTCCACCACCGATTTTCAGTTCTCAGGATTTCCTCTTCCTTGCATTGTCTCTGAACTTTAATCTTCTATGTCTTGTAAGTCGTAGCTAAGGATCCACGTGCCTTTTTTAAGTAAGCCCAAACCATCTGGGAAATCCCTCTCAACGCAAATAGAGGCGCTCCCCTCAATCTTACATGACTTTACTCAATATAACCTTGGTGAATGTGTAATCACATATAGCATCCTTATATCATCCACTGATATCTTGTAGACCCCTCACACTTATCTCCCTAGACCCCATACCATAAACCACAGTCAGTAGTAGGCTGATGTGCTCTTCCATAGTACTGCCGAGGTATCTTCTACTTCTTCGTTGCCCAAATCTCCAGCTTAAGATATCTGAAGCTTTTCCCTTTTTTCCCCCTATTTCGGTACAAAACTCTTCTTTCTAAATATCGCTTGCACACTTGTCTTCAAAGCCGCGAAGCTCGCCACTAGTGAGCTTGCATCCCAAGAACTTCACTGTAATCTACAAAATCAGGAACTGTTCGCCTCTAAATTTTAGGATTTCCTTCCAATTCACCAATGCTTGGCACCTTCCCTTGTTATGCCATGTATGGATAAAAAAATGCGGCCATTCCCCTCTACATAAAACAGCTAGTACCACTCTTCCTCTATCATGCAACAACCAGGCAAAGAAGGCTTTTTTTTTGGGCGGGGGGGGGGGGGGGGGGGGGGGGGGGAGGGGAGAGATTTTTCCACACACAGATGCAACGTAACAGACATTAGCAATTTAGTTGGTCACAAATCACAAAAGCAACTCACTCTCATGTAGATAAACCAACAAACAAGCTCATCAATCTGCAGTTAAATGATACAAAGACAGGCAAAAGCTCCAACTTCAGTGATGGCTTGAAGGAATAGATAGCCTTGCAGAGTACTAGAGGCTTTGAGAGAATGAGAAACACTGACCAAAAGATTGTGATAATCTGCTGACTTGGTGGACCACGGAACTCGCTATTGATCCGATGCTCAAGAATCCAAACAACAGCTCCCACAAGAAGAAAGAAAGCAGCAGTAACAGACCACATCCGCACTGTGAAAGGTTTGAGGAAAGCCCAAGCACTTGACTTGACTTTTCTTACAGGGGTAACTACAACTAGCCCCGATTCCATGTATGGTTGCGTAAAATCTACTACCCTTGTCCTGTTTGTGACAATAGTTATGTCCCCGACAGCTGCATCATATTTCTGATTAAACAAGATAAAGCACAAAAGAAGACAGAGTAAATTCAAATGTGCTCAGCACATAATAACAGACTCTGCATCTAACGCAAGTATGACCAAGCACACTTTCAGCAGCCTATGTTACTGTCTTCATTTCATCACAAACACTGATGTTGGACATTTGACACTCCAAGATAGCCAATTCATTTTACACCACAAGTATGGAGAACATCCAAAAATAGGCAATTCAGACACAACACAAATCCACGTCAGACACTTGTATCCAAGTCCATGAAATATAGCTGGAGAGAGAGAAAAGAGAGATTCAAGAAGACGTGACAGGCAAATTGTGGTACTTACACTTTGGGCAACATCATAGACAAGATCGTCGAAGCTAGGATTTCTTAAGCCATCACCATATAATACATAGTTGTGTAGGACAGGGTAAGGAAGTAGTTCTATAGCAGCTTCGAAGACATCAATGCAATATCCTTTAACTCCAGGAGGATCCTTGTCTTTCGAAACAAATTCTTTATAACTGACACGGTTGGGTACTGCAATTTGGAGTGGCTTACCATTGTTGGGAAATACCCATCCTCGAGGTTGCTTAGTGACTTGACCAGGCCAAATGACACTGCCAAGTGTCTGGCTGCTAGATGATGTGTTTTGAGGTTTCAGATATAATTTCTCTGGAGCAATGACTGAAAGACCAAAGTAATCTGACCAGTAACCAATCTGATTGAATCCAGTTCCAACAACATTCAGAATGTCAAACACAGGGCGAAATAAGTTCTTTTGTGAATCAAATTGAACTTCACCGGATAGACCTGAGTGTCTTGCTGCAAGTAGTATTTGCAGCAGTTGTTGTCCTCCTTGGAAAGTATGTAGAGATGACAAGTTGAGTGAGCTCCCACTGGATCCACTCAGAGTGGGGTCAACATTGAATGTTAAGTTCCCACCCTGATTGAAAAATGAATCAAGAGCAAGTGCCGCTGTCCAAACAGCATCATAAGCATAAAATGCATAGGAAGGTATTCCTCTATGCTGAGCATATTTCAAGCTCTTCCATCTTGAGACAAACGCATTTTTCTGTTCAGAATCTGGGGTGTGATGACGGAGAGCTAGGACTCCTTGCAATCGATCCATGGTATGAGGATCTAGGATTTCTGAACCATCAAGAACTGAAGGAAGCCAATCTGTAGCAATCCAAACATAGCCACTATTCATCATCCCAAGAGACTCTGCAATAGAAAATACTGCCAAGCCAGAATCAGGATTTACATGGATCACAAAAACTCGAGCTTCCATTAGATTGACTTCAACTAGCAAGTCATTTATATCACTTGTTGAAGCCCCAGGAGCAAGAGCAGCCTTATAGGAAATCTTTGCACGGTTTTTTGCAAGAGCATCTCCCAAAGCAGATATCCCATTTCTACCATAGTCATCATCCACAAATATAGCTATCACCTCTCTCCATCCATAATACTTAACAATATCAGCAGTGGCGCACATTTGGGAATAATCACTGTGAACTGCACGAACAAAATATGAATATTGCAGTGAAGAGAGAGTAGGATCCGTCGCCAACGACAGGAGGGGCACATGAAGCTCATTAACAACGTGAGAAATGAGGTGAGCAATTCCAGAGGACTGAGGACCAATTGCGACGGCCACATCTTTCTCCATTAGCTGCAAAGCTACATGGTAAGTATAATTCCATCAAAATCTTAATATGTTTTCATCCTCGGGTTGTACGATATGAGTTCGAGAAGGGTGTTAAGCACACTGATATGAACATAGCAGCATCGCAGACAAGGCACCTAGTGGATGCATGTAGCCTTGCCCTACAATTACCGACAGTGCACATTGCACAAAAGGGCTATAAGGTTCTTCCATAGAGAGCAAATATTTTCTTTGGATTTATTTGACCAGATCATTGTTAACATAGCATTTATTTGATGCTAAAGGGAACATGGCATCCCTTGTGAATATTCCTAGTATCTCACCTATATATCACCACCAGAAAATGCATGCCCTAGAGACAAAAATTACATGATTAAGTAGAAATTGAATCAGTAAATTCAACAAGGGAAAAGAATCTGTCAAACCAGAGGGGAAACATGCAGCTTGATCCGGACATTTACGGAACTAAGGGAAACAAGAAAAAAAGCAAAGCGGGGATTTTCAACTTTTCTAAGCTTCTAATGCTACCGTATATAGGTGTAGTCTTCATGAATTCATGGAATTTTGCAAAGAAAGGGAGGATTAGGAACTAAGATGGACTTTTCATCTCAATGGAGCCAAGTAGACAGTAGGTATATACAAAGAATCACCTGATACGCTCCTCAACAAGAGACTTCATAAGTTACATGTAATACAAACAAGACAATCTAACCATGATCATGCAGTTGTCATATTGAATGCATCTAAACAAATTGATTACAGCCATCAAAAACTAAGCTATTTAGTTGGGCTTGGCTAGAAGTAGGGCTGTTCTTTGGTCAATCTGGAGCAGATTGGACTGGACTACACCAGATATAACCCAATTTTAGAAAATTATAGACCAAAGACCCGAGTCACCTTCGGAAAAACAACTGGAATATGACATGATGAAGCCCGTCAGGCCTTGCCTGAATTGGAATGGTCTGATTTAGGCCCCGTTCTTTTCGTGGTTTAATGAACCCAACCCACTCTTTCCCACACCCACCCACCCCTTCCCTCCCCTTCCCACTCTTTCCCACACTTAAACAAAAATACCACTCCTTCCCACTCTCACCCACTCCTTCCCCCCTTTCCCACACTCCTTCATTCAACTTCTCAACTTCATTCAACTTCTTTCAACTCCTGCCCACTTTCACCCACTCCTTCCCCTCCCTTTCCCACACTTAAAAAAAAAAAACCGCTCTTACCAACTCTCACCCACTCCTTCCCCTCCTTTCCCACACTCACCCATTCCACACCCATCATTTCTCACTAAAAAGAACAGGGCCTTAGTTTATGAGCAAATTTTACTGGATTTTTCCAACTGGAAAATAAAAACATTCATTGTATTCGACTAAAAAGATGCTGCTAGTTCACGTTGCCTACCAGTTCGTTTAGTTTAAGAAAGAGGCATCCGCTCAGCTATTACATTATGGATTATCGGGAAGATATGAAGAGGAAATCTGAGAGCGAAATCCACGTTGCCTACCAAAATTCATTCCCCGCTTCTTCCCCCGCCCTTGGGGGGCTGGATTTGGGCTGGTTCATACCAGAACAAATTTGAAAATTGTCAGACCAAGGGTCGGATTGGTTTGCATTCCGCCAGTTTCGGCCTAGGTTTTTATCCGTCTTTTTTCCTTGGATATTTAGTCCGAAAATGGAATATGAAAAGCCCAAGCTAGAAGTAGTCAACACGTATACATACCAAAGCAGCAGCCTTCCCCAGAGTCATTTCTGAAATTTGTGTGTTTTTAAGTCTGAAATGAAGTGCTCTATGCCATGTCTTAGGTCAAATGTTCAACAAGGTGCTTTCAAGTGAAGTGAATATATCCCTTGTACTTGTTATGCTAATACGCAAATTGATACTTGGTCACCAGTTTTTTGATTTCATATTGCCATATAAGCTTGTTCGGCCCTCCCCGCTCCCTCTCCCCGTCCCTCTCATCCCCCCCCCCCCCCCCCCCCCGCGGAAAAGAGGATCAGGGATCCACAATGCAACTGTACCTAGAAGACATTGAAAGACAATAGCACAAACTGACTTAGTTTGGAGGTTATGGCTTTTCATTGTCGAGCATTATCTGGTATGCAGCTATAATGATCGAGGAAAATACCTAATTTAAGTAATATCTTACACAGAATGGATATCACAAAATACAAACTACGTGTCCCGGTTCAAAGAAGTAGAGAATTTGTCAAACTTCACTAGCTCATTTGCCATATGAAAAATACTTGTAGAAATGACAGCAATTGACCCTATGTGAAGAAGGCTTTCACCAACAGAACAAAGAAGCCTAAGGATAATGTCTAACTGGCACTAAAATTGCATAATTAGAATAAAGCTACATATGATACATCAAAATGCAGAAATGGCAGCATCAACTACAAACAAGAAGAAGAATCTTTGTTGGTAGCTTCCTCAATCAGGCATTTCATCAGCTATGAGCAGATAGTGTGATCAAGCCTCAGAGCACATACTGTTTCTATCCAAACCGAAATCCAGTACCCTACTAAACAAGACCACATCTAAAAGGATGTAGGGTCCAATAAGTCAGTAATTTGTATATTGATAAGATATTTGCATTAGCAGGAATGCCTATTGTATTGTATACGATTCGGTGCAATCTATTTACTCAAACTCACCGACAATTATCAAGGATGGGTACAGCTTACGGTGTTTGACTTAGATATTTTCCTAAGTTTGTCATCGTTTAAGTATAAAATGTAGGGTTCAGAATCCATACTCGTGTCCGAGAATCATGTTTCCAACATGGGTAGGGCAAAATGAAGAGTCAAAAGTCTTAGGGTGATCATTGAGGATTGATTGTTTCTGAGTCCACAAACAGCAACTAAGCCCAGAATGAACAACTAGCAAGTCCAAGGGAAGAGTATTACCTTCCATCGTTCCCAGGAAACCACTGCAATTAGTATCATGAAAAATAAGGTTCAATTTTGTCCCAGGCAAGATGCTGGAGTTGGAATTGACATCATCAATTGCAGCTGCAATTGCTGGCGTAACTGCTCTTCCAATAACCGAACTGAAAGTGAACAAAGCCCCTATGTTCACAGATTTTGGTCTGGAAGATGAAGGTGAAACAGTGGAATTCTGGGCACCAACACCCTTTCCCCATCCACTTCCAAACACAACAAGGATGAACACCAACACAGCTCTCATCCAGTACCCATGAAAAACCCTTCTACTAGATGGGAACCCCATGATGAAGTAAAGGGCTTTCAATTGAATGAGCAATCAATTAAGGCATACCCAGAACAACAATTTGGATGAAGAGATGCTCAGTACCTGCAGAAAGTCACCAGTCAAATGTGAGGACTAGAACCACAGTTCTGCCAGCTAATGGAATCCACATAAAACCCAGAACGATTAATTTCGAGTAAAGTCAAATCTCATAGTGGTAGAAAAAGAATCACTTGAGTGCCCTGTTGCTCAGAAAGACTGGAATCTCAATAGGAAAGGGGGTTTTCCAAACATGACCTAAATTTTCTATGCAACTTGCGGTAATAACAAATCCACAACGTAAACAAGATAGAGCAGCCTAAACCCATGATTCCCTCCAAAAACTATAAGAATAATTACTATAGATAATGACAGAGATTTTCCAAATTAACTCATGTCATGCTCGGAAGCGGTTATTAAAATAACTCAACTGTGTTGAATTTTCTGTTTTTTTTCAGTTGATAAATGTGGAGATAACTGAATTGGTAGCATTCAACGTTACATGAAAGGTCACATGACAACTGGGAAGAAAAAACAAAGAAAGGAGTGGGGACGGTGATGGGTGACAGATATAGGCTACCTTGAGGACACTTCAGCCACAGCAAAGGCGAGTGAGAGAGAGTGCCTTGACAAAAACAAACAATGCCAATGCACAACAAAACAATGGACAAAGGACTACGAACAGACAATTTATGACGATCCCATCAGTCTGGTCACTCGTGATTCACATTAGAAAAAAGATGGGAAATAAAATGAAGACTAAGAAAAAAGGAAAATTAAGGTCTGAAAAGCTAATAAAAAACAGTCTAGCAAATTTGGGAAAAGAATTATTCATATTCTTCATGTTTAATGTTAGCTTTTTAAGAATTAAAAAAATTCCCCTTCGTTCCATTTTGGGAAGGAGGTTGAAGGGTGATTGTAAAAATCAACATTAGCAGTTATCAAAAAAAAGAAGTAAAAATTAACAATGGCAGTTTTGTATGGTTGCCATTGCAATAATGAAACTTCACATTTTAAAGGCTGCATAAGAATATGTCCAAGATGAAAATCGAGTAGACATCAAATAGCTCGATAGTTTCAGGTGGAAAATTTGAGAACAACTCTCAAGACAAGAGTTGCTAAACATGATCATCTCGCATGGGTAGTTAGATATGATACGTCGCAAGTGCATCCTCCTTTTATGATTGACCATAGAGGGCTGAGGAGATGTTCAACAGGTTTAAACCCAAATTTAGGTTATTGAATCAAGGCTTTAAAGTTTCATATCCTCAATGCTTATAAATTTAGGTTAATTGAATGGAATATAGGAACAGTTTTTCTATTGCTTCTAATATGTGAACCTGTAATTTTTAAAAATTGTTTGCACGTGCCTTTGAAGTATTCATTTTATTAGGTGGCGTAAAGTCATCTTATCATATAAGCCAACTTCTTTAAATTTTCAGAACCTTTTCTATTTTGCTGGTGTGGTGATGGGGTCTAGTTCCTATCTAATTTGTTGCTTTTTTTCTATTCTTTTTGAAGTAGTAATAAGCGAGTATTTGATTGACTTTGATTTGAATGAAAGAATCTTTGTTGTTTCTATCAGCAATTGTTCGTTGTACTATCAATGATTGTGTGATAGAAGCCTTGTTTGAAAAGCTTGATTCTATGTTTCTTCTTTTTTATAGAAGATTCTCCCCTTGAAATGGTTTACCCACAAATTAGATTCTAATATTGTAGATGATTCGGTGTCACTGGTGGAACAATTAAGAAGATTCAAGAGGTACAACCTTTTTTAATAGTAAAAGAGTTGTGAAGAGTGAACATTTTTGTAAGCATCACAAATTTGGTATGGTAGGAAGCTAGTCTTAGATTATACGACGAGATTGCTTGAAGTTGTAGTAAGGCACATTGGGTTCCTTTCCAAAGTAGCCTAAGAATGTAGAAGTAGTTTCTCTATCTTCCCTAGATTTTTTCCTTTCATAATTCATATGTCCTTTGTGGCTATCGATTATTGCACTACAAGCCAATCATCCACAAATGTCAGCATTGCAAAGAATTGGTCGTTTCGATGGACAATGGGAACTAAATTTCCTTGTAAAAGCTTACTGAATGGCTAACAACTAATTTCTTTCTCTTGTTACTATTTGTTGTTGACATATCAATTCTTAAAGTAAACATAATAAGTGGTGGTCTATAAGATGTCTTACCATCAATTGTGATATGGTGGAATAACTGCGGCGATGTCCGTCTCCTCTCTAGACATGTCATTCGCAAGCTGGTGGTTGATCGGTTTTCGCTTTTTAGGGCTAGAGTATTTTATCATTGGTGGTACCGGTTTCATGAGATTGTTTCAGTATATGCCTACATTATAACTTGCCAGTAATTTAGCGGAAGGGAGATTAAATGGAACTCGATTAGTGGCTACTAAATAAGAAATAAATAACATAACCAATGAAGGAATGAATGAAAACTTGACCATATTAGCTTTTTTGTCGTGATAATCTCACTTAAATTACGACTAATAGAATTTAATTTAGGAAAAGTTGGACACACCCTTATGTATAAAGAAGATTTGTCTAAGTTAAATCAA
>JAKOGI010000781.1:175000-370000 GCA_029747015.1 Carnegiea gigantea | reverse complement strand
AATGACACATAAATGAACAAGGTGCAATGTGTCGATAAGAGAAGGTTCGAGAAGTTGGTAGAAAGGCAAGGAATCAATAAGTGAGCCCAAGGCCTCTACATGGCTAGTCATGCATACAGGCATACTTATGCATACATGCAGAAAACTTGAGGAAAAGCACGGATGGTCGTGTACCTTTTACATGGTCGTACATTTGATGCAGTCACCAACACCGCAGCTTCTGAGCAAGTTGCACGGCCATGCGTTTTGGCCTAAGTGACGTCGCATGACTGACCATGTGTCAAAGAACGGTCGTGCCTCCCACAGTTTTTAGTGTTATTTAATTTCCCTCGGATAAAAGTTAGGGCATATTTACATTATTCTAAACACTTTTAGAGGGCACTTTTTTGGAGGTGATTGTGAAGGGTTGTTAGATAGATTTTAGAGACTTCTTTTGCATAAAGTTTGTGTTGATTGATGATTGTTTGACAATCCCGATTATGTCTAATTCACATTTTTTTCATAACTCTCTCTGTCTGTGTCTCCATTATTGCTATTTTTCTAGGTTTTCGAATCAATCATGTTCTTCAATTTTGATTGCTGCAATTGTTATTTTTGACATGGCTAGATGCTAAATCCTCATCTTGGGTTAGGAGTAGTCCATATTATGCCAAATTGAAACGTGACCTAAACTTTTGTGGAATTTACCCTACTTTGAGATTTGGATTTTCGATTAGTACACCACTTGTTCGATGAAAATCTCAAAAGAGAATTACTTCACTATTCTTAATCAGGGTTTAAGGGAGCTCTAACTTGATTTTGTGAGCAATTGGATTCCTTGATATAAAGATAATTGGGTTTTAATTGGGACTAGTGATTAATGAATCTTATGGCTTTTTGACTATAATCTGATGAAAATAGATAACCAGGAAAATTAGGCCAATCTAGTGACCTTTGAGAGAAGGCTTAGACGAATGTAATTATATAATCTATCCAATCCAAGCACGACTAAGGGCAGAATTGCAAAGTTTAGTGAATAACCTGTTAGGCGTAATAGCATGGTGAATCCTAACCTAAGATCCTTTAATATATGTTAGTAATTCTATTATTCAGTCACTTGGCAGTTTAGAACTACTAATCATTTTCAGACCACAAGTTTGCCTACATTGAGTGTTTGGATAAGTTACAGTGATTCAAAACAGGTTCCCTATGGACATAACACGTACTTTTCATTCCTAATTATATTAGCACCGTACACTTGCGGTATTTTAACAAAACAAGTTTTTGGCACCGTTGTCGGGGAGTTTATTTATTTCAATATCAGAACAGACTAAGATACTCTAGACTAGGCTTTTTTTTTTTTCTTTTTCTGTGACTTTTGCCTTTTGTTATCCTTTTTTGGGCTTGCTTACGCTTGGAGTAGTTTTTGCTTTGTATGCACAAGTGCAGTTAAAGAAACCAAAGCCTTATTCCCTTGACATTGAGATTGAAGCAACTACACATAGGCAAAGCAGTGCCTTAAGAAAACAAAAAGCAGAAACTCTGATAACAGGACGAGACAATGGAGTGTTGCGGGATTATGCTTTATTATAGGTGTTTGGCCACCTCATCCATCATGAGCCTAGCAATCGAAGCAAACAATTTGAGCTTCGAGCAGCCCTAATCGTATTTGTAGAGAAGGATCAATTTGGTGGACACCCTACTAAAAACCCCAATTGATATCTTTGCACTTTCCTAGTGAAATGCAACATTATTAAACTCAATGGGGTTTGTGCTGATGCGATTCGATTGAGGCTCTTCCCCTTCTCACTGAAGGATTGAGCTAGTGATTGGCTCCAAAATGAAGAGCAAACTCATTCACCACCTGGGATGACCTTTCCAAGGCCTTCATCAACAAGTAGTTTTTACCTGGCAAGACTGCGAATTTGAGGGTAGACATGACTTCCTTTACCCAACAATGTGAAGAGTCATAATATGAAGTTTGGGAAAGGTTCAAGGACCTCCAACCCCAGTGCTCACATCATTGCATTCCAGACTGCTCCTAGTCCAAACCTTCTGTAATAGCATAAGGCTACTGACTGCCAAGTCAACTTCCAGGCAGTTCAATATGTCAATGTCCTATAAAACTCTAACATCTTACCTTAAAATGGCCCCTATTCAAACACATATAGCCTAGGATGGAGAAATCTCTTAAACTTCTCATATAATAATAACTATCCCTTGCCACCCAATGCTACCAAACTCCCAGGTTTTCAAGATAAAGCTCCTTGCAACCTACGTCCTTAACCTCCTCAATAAAAGTCTAACTTGGAGAGTCTCATGGAGCATTTTATTCAAATCAAACCAAGACTAATGAAGCTCTTGATGAGTTAGTTAGCTAGTTAAGCTCAAAGTTAAAGACCACGTCTACCCACCAGAAGATGATGAAGGATTAAATTGCTTAGATTGTGCAATAAGTGAGTCATCTTTCTAGGCTCATGGTTATTCACCTGTTCAACCAGAGACAAATCTTAAAGGTCAGATGAATGTTATTACCTTGAGGAGTGGAAGAATACTTGAGTATCTAAGGATTATTGAGGGAGAGGAAAAGAGTGAGTAGAGGATGTTGTCAAAGAGAGAGTCTTCAGCTGAGATCCCTAGAGAGGAAGAGAAAGGACTTGAGGAGCCCATTGTATAGGTCCGAGTAGAGAGTACTCCTACACAACATGATCCTTATAAGCCCCCTTGTCCTTACCCTCAAAGGCTTATTAAGGCTAGAGATAAAAAGAAGTAAGGGAGATTCTTGGAGATGTTGAAGAAGCTACTGATCAATATCCCTTTCTTCGAGGTTGTCACCGCTATGCCATCTTATGCCAATTTTCTAAAGGACCTACTCTTGAACAAAGGGAAGTTGTAAGAACATACAATACTGGCACTCACTGAAGAGTGCAACGTTATCATTTATAACAACCTAACCCCAAAACTATCTGATCATGGTAGTTTCTCTATACCATACATAGTTGGCATTATCGGTATTAGCCATGCCTTATGTGATCTTAGAGCAACCGTGAGTCTTATGCCCTATCCCATATGAAGGAAGTTACAAGTGGGAGATTTGAATCCCACTACCATCTCCATCTAGCTTGCAAATTGTTTAGTGAAGTACCCCAAGGGGGTCTTGAAAGATATGCCTGTGTAGGTTAGAAAATTTTTCATTCCATGTAACCTTGTGGTAATAGAGATAGGGGAGGATGCCAATATCCCGATCATTTTAAGGAGACCATCCTTATCTATCACTAGAGCCGTGATAGACTTAAAGAACCGTAAGCTTTCCCTCCATATTGGGGAGGAAAAGCTAGAGTTTAATCTTGCACAAGCCTGGCGTCTGCCATCTTAGAAGACACCAGCTACTGAGTTGACATTCTTGAAAAGGTAGTAATGGAGGAGGCAACACTTTCTAGTCCTCCATTGGATCATTTGGAGTCTTTTCTTGATTAGATCCTATGGACATGAGGAGAAGGTAGACCAAGATAAGGAAACTGATGCCTATACCAAGATCTTAGATTCAGCTCTAGTGTATAAGCCTCGATCGCACCACAACAAGGTTCTTAGTTTGGAGGTCCAAACCTCCAAGGATAGCAATAAAGCTTCCCCTAAGGTAGAGTTAAAGCCTCTACCACTGCACCTCAGGATAAAACAGGCTCTCATTTCTGCCCTATCACCTAACTGCCCAATCACGATCTTCTATTTGAGATCATATGCGATGTTAGTGACCATATAGTAGGAGTGGTGTTGGGGCAGTGCAAGGGCAAAAAGCCTCAGTTATCTACTTTTCCAGTAAACACTTGATGAGGCTAACTAGAGTTATACTACAATTGAGAAAGAGTTACTTACGGTGGTGTGCGCAATTGAGAAGTTCTATCCCTACTTATTGTGCTACAAGGTCATTGTGTACATCGATCACTCCACATTCAAGCATCTCCTAGAAAAGAAGGATGCTAAGCTTGGATTCACCAGGTGGATTCTTCTTCTGTAAGAGTTTAACATTAAGACCAAGGATAAGGCAAGAGCTAAAAATGTGGTAGCTGACCATCTCTCTCAGTCATAGTTATGAGATAAGATTCCCCCATCGAAGATGTATTTCTTGATGTGCATCTCCTTGCAGTTACTTTAGGTGAGACCCCTTGGTTATGGGGTTTGACCTTCTAATTTGAATCATCATCAGAAGAAAAAGTTCTTCCATAACATCAAGTCCTATTTCTGGGAAGAACCTTTTCTATTCAAGTGCTACGAAGATGGGATTTCTAGGCATTGTATACCTGAGGATGAATTCCATAGTGTCATTTCTCATCATGACGTCCTTATGGTCGACATGCTAGTACCTCCAAGATTACAACTTACATGCTCCATGCGGGCTTTCTTTGGCCCTTATTGTTTAAATATGTCCATGCCTATGTCTGTACTTGTGATCGATATCAGAGGATAGGAAATCTATCTTGGAAGAATGATATACCCCTTAACTTATCCTTGAGGTCGAAATCTTTGACGTGTAGGGCATGGACTTCATGAGGGCTTTTGGATCCTCTAAAGGCAATAAATACATCATGGTTGTTATGGATTATGTCTCCAAGAGGCTATTGCTAGCCCTACTAATAACTCGAAGGTAGTAGCTAAGCTCTTTAAGAAGATCATTTTTCTCGGTTGGAGTTCCCAGGGTGCTCATCAGTGATAACGAGATGCACTTTATCGAGAAGAAACTGGAGGCTTTGTTTAAAAAATATAAAGGGTAACACAAGTATGGGCTTAACTACCATCCTCAAACTAGTGGCCAAGTCGAGATCTCCAACTATGAAATCAAATCTATTTTAGAGAAAATGGTTTCAAGATCGAGGAAGGACTGGACAAGCAAGTTAAATGATGCTCTTTGGACTTATCGCATATGGCAGTCAATACTCCCATTGGCGCTGCACAATTCCAGGTTAGTATATGGTAAGCCATGCCATGTTCTCGGGGGTTAGAATAAAAGGTCCACTAGGTCGTCAATCGTTTCAACTTTAACTTGAAATCTGCAGGCGAAAAAAGGTTGTTACGGTTGAATGGACTTGAGGAGATCTATTTAGATGTCTATGAAAGTTGAAAGATTTACAAACACAAGGTGAAAGTGTGGCATGACAAGTCCACCAACAAGAAAGAGTTTAGGGAAGGTGACTTGTTTCTCTTATTCAATGCAAGGTCAAAGTTGTTTCCTTATAAGCTTCACTTAAGGTGGTCGGGTCCTTTTAAGGTCTTGAAAGTCCATCTTTATAGAGCCATTAAGGGCATAACAGAAGCCACCGGCTCCTTCGAAGTGAATGGCTCAAGGCTCAACCATTACATGGCTAGTGAGCCAATTAAGGGAAAGGTCTCTTGTGACCTCCTCAATGTTTCTTCTACTTACAAGCTAACAAAGGTCAAGCTTGGGACCTAACACAAGCAATGCTTATAAGGCAACCCAAAGTTTAATGCTTTTGAAAAAAAAAAACCAAGAGAGAAGACAAAGAGGAAGAAAGTAGAGGACTTTATGTCAGCAGAAACGCACGGCCAGCCATGCAAAAAGTGCACAGCTAGCCATGTGTCACAAGCATAAACTACCTGTAAAAGAGCACAGTACTTTTGCACGACCACACATATCAAAAGCCAGACACACGGCTAGCTGTGCATCAACACATGGGCGTGCGTCCGAGTTTAAAACCCCTATTTTTACTCGATGAGTTCACTTTGCCAACATTCATTCGATTTCGCTCTCTTTCTCTCTACAAGCTCCCCTAAACTCCACTCTGGCCGACAATCACTGTCATCGTCAAATCCAGCCAGCCGCCGTCTCCATCACCAACACCCGCATTATCTCTCTCCTCCATCTATTTTTTCCTCTCTCACTTAATTTACACCCCCTTACACCCAACTCCACTGCTACAAGCCACCCCATTCACCGCCGTCACCCAGCTCCAATCAGCATCTGTTCTCATCGGTGCCACCATCCCCACCCAAAAATCTATCTCCTCTTATTCCATATCTCTCTCACCTCCATCTATCTAAAACCCTAGCGACCACCAACCCTCCACCACACAACCACCAAGCTACCACCCCACCTGCTAGATCTCTGGCCACAGGCAGTCGTAGCCCCCACCAAAAACAAGTACCATCTTGTTTCCTCTCTCTCCTATACTTCTGACACCCCTAATTTTACCATTCTCCATTCCACAATTTTCACTTGATTTTGGGGTTTATTTTGGGTTAATGGTTTTTCATTTCGCTCAATTGTTAAGTTGGGAGATTGAATTATAAGTTTCTAGCTATTACTCGTTTATTTAGGTTGAAGTGCCTTGTAGTTCTTCCTCCATTGCCATGGCACCTAAAGGCAAGGCTTCCTCTTCTTTCTTCACCCCAAAAAGGTCCACCAAGTCAATCCTGATTGCAATCGATTCAGCTAGCTGCCTGCCGGCTCCACCTTGAGGTAACCGTGCTCAATCCCAACTGCCTCATGTTATTAACAAGCATGGTATCAAATTTATCAATGAGGAACAATTCCAATGATATGATGCTTTAGTTTCCCACAACATATCGGAACAAAATATATTGATGTTGATTTGTTGAGAACCTTGCCTTTGTAGGATGATTTGAGTGCTTTATTTGGTGTGTTGGGCTGGCATAATTATGTGAATCTACAACTTTTGATGTATGAGTGTCTCATTTGGAAGTTCTTTAGCTCATTTGTGATGGATAAGAAGAGGGATTACAATAAGGGCCCTTATTACATTGGATTTCGATTGGGATACTTAACCCATGAGATGAATTTATCCCGCTTTAGCGAACTATTACAAGTCCTTATAGGTGGAGTCGTTGTGTTTGTTCACCGGGATAATAGCCGAAGTGAATTTTTGGAGTAAGATTACTTATGACGTCCCGTGTTATGTTTCCCACTCCAGTAAAGCTACCTCTATTCGCAACCCAATCCTAAGGTACCTCTGACACCTTACGGTAAACATTGCCTTTCCTAAATTATAGAGCCAAGGGGTACCTCACGATAATAAGTTGCTCATTTTGTGGGTGGCTTTACATAGGGTTCCCATTAACATTGGCTTCCATATTGCTTCTCAACCGGAAGAGCAAGCTAAGGGTACCATGGTATAGTCACCGCATTAGCTAGTGGTTTGGGGCTTTGAAACCTTTTCCCTCTTATGTTGATTCTCCATGCTGCGGAACTCCTTAATTTAGCCTCTCGTGTTAGTATGGAGATCTTCACATGAATCGGCGGTTAAGCACGGGTAAACCATCATGATTGCGCCATATTCCCTTTTCCTAATGCCTCTAAGAATACCATCACTGATGAATCAAATTGTACCTACAGTGATGATATTGGCACTGACGGTGATAAGGATAATGATGTCGTTGAGGATATGCCTCAACTTGAGGCTGCTGTGGGTGCTCCCCACAGGTATGATGGCTATGTGAGTGGGACTCCTAAGGTAAGCCCATCTAGCTCATAGAAGATTCCACTCCGCTAATTTCTCACCGATGAGTTTGGTTGTCTCCACCTATGGCTCCATCACATGGATAAGCATCACTATTAGCTAGGAGCATGCTTAGCTTTGTCATCGATAAGATGAGTGGAACTGCAAATAGTAAAGCCTAGAGTATTTTGTATATTATGTATATGAGCACTTTTAGTGGCCCTATCCTCCACCTGATCAAAGGCCTAATGGCCCCGCGGTCCTTACTAATGCACTATGAGTATATCCCTATCCTTTACTAACATGTTCATTTATTTAATTAGGGATAGTGAATAGTTTAAGCATGGGGGTGAGTTCCTAAGCTCTTAGATATGGTGATGATTTGAGATTATCTTTGGGTTGCTGAGATTGTGGACGATAGATAATTTGTGTGGTTATTTATAGTGGTGTGCATCTATATTTGCATTTAGCATGCTTGCATTTAGGCCTTAAGTTTCATCATTATCTTAGATGCATATTTAGGGTGCATTAGTCTAGCTTTATATTTTATTTAGTAAAGCATGTAGGATAGAGCATATAGGTCGATGTTGCATTATGTATATTATTTCTAACCATTCATTCCAAGTGGAGATGTGTTGAGTAGGGCTTCCATTAAGGCTGCAAGGTAATCTTTCTAGCCCTTATCTCTATTTATCTACATGTTGATCACATTAGGTAGATTTATTGCTTTGAAAAAAAAAGCAAAAGTTGAAATTAGTTTGTGAAAACGCCTCCTATGATGATAATGCAAGGGATGATGATTAAATGAGTAACTTAATTGTGTGTTAAGGCGTGGCCTGTCTTAGTGTAAATTGTGTAAAATTATGTTAACATCACCATAATTAGTTTGACCTTTGTTGCACGCTAATCACCCTTGAGATTCATATGATTTGATTTGATTGACCTTGATAAGTGGCATGTTGGAGTAAGTTGCATTGATTGTGGTAGACAGACCTATGGGATTGTGAGCTTAATGACAATTCATTACATATAGTCTCTTGCTTCCTTTCTTGTGTGACTCATCTATGATTGCATCTCTAGAACTTGGCATGTTTTTCTTCGAGATCACATTTGGCATATGCAGATATTGACATGACTGAGGCTTTCTTTTGTTCCATATACTCACATGAGTAACACTTTCATACCTTTGATGTGTGTTATTCCTCTTGCTAGCCCTTTCTACTTTTTCTTATTTTTGTTGTTGCACGTTATTCACTACACCCTTAGCCTATGTAAAATTCTCATACCTTAGCCAAAGTCTAGTAGAGCAACACTTTCATATTGAGTTGGGCATATTTGAGGATGGGTTCCTCTTTTTGGGTACTTGTAATGGTGCTTTTTGATTTGAATGGGTATGAGTTGAGAGTGTGTATTTCTCATGTCATCCACACATTTTGGTTTTACTTCTCGAAAAAAAAATGAAAAAAATGAAATGAAAAGAGCAAAACAAAAATGAAAAATAGAAGCTATGAATAACTGTTTGGCATGGTGATTTATTCGATAAGTTTGATCAACTCCTATTATGTGCTCTTTTGTGGGGTTTATACTCTTTTTCAATTGAGATGTGAAGTAGGTATTTTTTTGGTGTTTATTGTTCTGGAGGTATTGTGCTCCCTAGTCTCTTGGCTAGTGGCTCTATTTTTCCTATAGTGATTCTCCTTCTCACCCATAACCTCATCCCTATTACGACCCTCTTGTAAATCCTCATGATTGACATTTTTGCATTTTGCATAAGTGGTGGAGAATAGAGAGCCTTATCAAGCATATGGTAGTTTGCATGATTGGTATGAGTATTGAGCATACCTGAATTCTATATTCAAACACATTGAGAGGAGTGTCCTACTTTATCTTAAAAATGAAGTTCTATCAGTCACATTTGCTCCTAACTAGCCAAGGGATCTCTTGTCCTACTTTGTGATTTCAATATGGGGTGTTTGGCGTACTACAATTAGGTAGATGACTTATAGATGGTAGTGTATGTGTTGTATTAAAAATGTTCTGGACATCTTAACTTGGCTACCATTGATACATGGTTGTGTTTAGCGAGTTGATTGTTATACGTTTGCTTGAGAAGGGTGTGTTTAGAGGTTCATGTCCCTCTTCAATTATTCAAGAGCTAGTCTTGTTTAAGGACAAACAAGAGATAAACACAGAGGAGTTGATAAACCTCTAATGTTTCAATTTTTGACCCTTGATTTCACCACTCGTCCTTACTTACTTCCTTGATTCATTGAGGAATTTTATTATATTTGTTCCTCTTTGCTCATAATTAGCCTAGTTGAATTAATTTCCCCCTTTATAGGTAGTTTGGTCCCAATTTGAAGGATTCATATTCAACAACCTATAGATGAGTAAGGATTGATGTGTTGGTAAGAGAAGAGATTCAACGAGTCAGTAGAAAGGCAAGGAATCAAGAAATGAAGCCTGTCCAAGGCCTCTACGTAGCTAGCCATACATACAGGCATGGCCATGCATACGTGCTAAAAAGTTGAAAAAGAGCATGGCTAGCCGTGTACCTTTTGCATTGGTTGTGCATTTGATTTAGTCATCAAAATAGTAGCTTCTAACCAAGCCGCACAGATGGTCGTGCTATTTTGCACGGCTATGTATTTTAGCCCATATGACTTTGCAAGGTTGGCTATGTGTCGGAGGACAATCGTGCGTCCTGTAGTTTTCAGGGTTACTTAATTTCCCTCAAACAAAAGTTGGACATCTTTTACATTATTCTAAGCATTTTTAGAGAGCACTTTCTAGAGGTGATTATGAGGGGTTGTTAGGTAGATTTTAGAGACTTGTGTTTGTATCAAGTTTGTGTTGATTGAAGATTGTTCGATGATCCTGATTGCGTTTAATTCAATTTTGTTTCATAATTCTCGCTCTCTCTATAATTGTTCTTTTTCTAGATTTTTGAATTAGTTATGTTCTTCAATTTTAATTGCTGCAATTGTTGTTTTTGACCTGGCTAGAGGCTAAACTCTCATCTTGGGTTAGAAGCAGCCCATATTATGGCTAATTGAATCATGATCTAAACCTTTGTGGAATTTGCCCGGCCTTATGGTTTGGATTTTTGTTTAGTACACCACTTGTTCGATGAAAGTCTTGGAAGAGAATTACTTCACTGTTCATAATCAAGGTTAAGAGGAGTAATAAAAGTTAGCCCTATATCTAGCATGATTTTGTGAGTAATTGGATTCTAGAATATGAAGATAATTAGGGTTCTAATTAGGACTAGTGATTACTGAATCTTGTGTCCCTTTTGACTATAATCACATGAAAATAGATGACTAGGGAAATTCAGTTAATCTAATGACCTTTGAGAGAAGGCTTAGACGAATGTAATTGTATAATCTGTTCAATCCAAGTACAAGTAAGGGGAGATTATCAAAGTTTAGTAAATAATCTATTAAGCATGATAGCATGATGAATCCCAACCTAAGATCCTTTATCATTTGTTAATAATTCTATAATTCATTCACTCAGCAGTTTAGAACTACTAATCATTTTTTAGACCACAAGTTTACCTAGATTGAGTGTTTGGATAAGTTCTGGTGATTGAAAACAAATTTTTTGTGGACACAACCCATACTTGTCATTGGCTAATTACATTGGCACCGTGCACTTGCAGTATTAACACAACACGGGCTTCGTAATTCATTAATCACATATTTATTTATTTTTATTTATTATTTTATATGGCCTAGTATGGGCCTTGTGAACCCGTTATGGGCCCACCTATACATCAAAAGCTAATCATGTACTTTTTAGGCATAATACTTCTTTAATTCATCCAGGTTGATATATCGTGTGTATTGCTCTCTATTTATATCCATAAGCTTCACCGCTCCCTCGTGCAAAATAGTTTTTATTATGCGTGGGCCTAGCCAATTAGATTTAAATGTTCTTCTTGATTCCTGTATTAGGGCCCTTACTTCTTGTAAAACCAGGCCGCCTTCCTAGATGTCCCTCGGCTACGCTTTCTTATTGAAAACTCTTGAAATCCGAGCTTGGTAAATTTGGATGTTATGTAACACCCTTATCTTTCTTTCATCCAGCATCACCGACTCTTCACATCAAGCTTTTGCTCATTCTAACTCGGGGATTTGACTTTTCATAATTACCCTAAATGAGGGTATTCCTATCTCAAGTCGAAGTACCGCTTCCATTCATATACCAAGGAGTACATAGTTGCTCCTGTGGAGGTATGAATTGATGTCCTATGCCCCCATAAAGCAAATAGGAGTTTATCAGGCCAATCTTTATACTTTTCATCCATTTTCTCAATTATCCTTCGGATGCTTTTGTTAACTACTTCGATTGCTTCATTTGCCTGAGGATGATAAGGAGACAGCTTATAATTCTAAAGCTTATATTTTTTAATTTGGGCTGCTACTTCCTTTTTAAAATGGCTCCCCTGATCACTTATTAGTTCATATTGTGCAACATATCTGCACATAACGTTACTGGGGAGGAATTTAGCCACATGCTTTGAAGTGATTTCAGCATAAGAGGTCACTTCTACCCATTTGGTAAAGTAGTCGATTGCTATAAGTATATATTCATGTCCACCAGTCCCCTTTAGTGTAATTTTCTTGATGATGTCTATTACCCAGGCCGAAAAGGGCCATGGGAAGTCAATGTTGGGAGGAAGGAAGAAGGCTAATGTTGTAAGTTGGCATATCCTTGGCATTTATGACACATTCTCATGCATAGCAATCTACCTCTATTGCGGACCAATAATATCCCATCCTTTGGACATTCTTGACTAGCATTCTACCATTCATATGTGGGCTACATTGCCCACCATCTACTTCTTTCATGATTTCTCACGCTTCTTCTTACATTACACATAGTACATTTATGCCCATATTTGTTTTCGTATATAGCTTTCCTTTATCCTCAAAATATTATGAGGCCAGCAGCCTTAGTGCTCACTGAGCTTTTGGGGAGGATCTTGGTGGGTATTCTTCATTCATTAAGCATTGGTAAATATTATAATACCAAGCAATAAGGTCGACACTGCATACTTTCATGGAATAATGGTGAGCTAGTTTATTTCTCCTTTCTATTATCAGTAGTATAGAATGGATGCACTAGGGATATTGATCATTGAAGCTAGTCTTGCCAAGGCATTTGCAAACTAGTTATCTTGTCGAGGGAGATATGTGTAGGTGATATGGGTAAAGTTCTTAGTGAGGTCCACCAAGTGAGCATGATATGGTGTTAAGGCTTTGCTTCTTACTTTCTATTTTTGCAATATTTGATTGGAGTCTCCGTACACTTGCAACTTTTGACTCCTATTTCTGTAGCAACTTGTAGCCCAACAATACAAGCCTCGTACTCTACCACGTTATTAGTAACCTTGAAGTCTAACTTGACTGAAATCGGGGTATGTGCTCCTTCTAGAGATACCAACAAGATGCTTACCCCAAATCCTTTTTTATTCGAAGCCCCATCAACGTACATTGTCCACATGTGTTCTTCTACGTAAAGGACCTCCTCATCAGGAAAATCAAAGGATTCCTCCCTTTGGCCCTTAGTTAGTAAGTCTGTTGAGAAGTTGGACACGATAATGGACTTCTATGGAATGTGATGTAGATCAAACTTCGATAGCATTACCGCTCATCGAGCTAACTTGTCACTCATCACAGGTTGTTGGAGTAAATAACTTATGGGCCCATTGGTGCTATCACATGTGCTGTATAGGTTAACACGTAATGTCTGAGCATCTTCGTTGCCTATAATAAGGCTAAGGTTGTTTTTTCCAAGGTTGTATAGCGAGTTTCATATTTAAGAAACTTTTTACTTATATAATGGATGACCCTTTCCTCCCCTTCTATTTTCTAGGCTAACAAGGCCCTTGATACTGGTGGTTGTTGTTGTGAGATATAGAACGAGGAAAAAAGCTGGTTCTCGGAGATACTAGCATTGGTGGATTAGATAAGTATTATTTGATCTCATCAAATGCTTCCTGACACTCTTAATCACATTTGGGCTTCACCCCTTCCTTCAATTCTTGGAGATGGGCTGACACACCATTATCAGCTTTGGTATGAACCAACTTATGTATTGCAGACGACCCAAAAATCCTCATATCTCCTTCTTTGCCCTAGGCAGTGACATTTCCTATATTGCCTTAATTTTTGAAGGGTCGACCTCAATTCCCCAAAGGCTAATAATGTACCCTAGCAACTTTGTAAAAGTGACTCCAAATGCATACTTCTGTGGATCCAAACACATATTGTACTTTCTAAGTCCGATGAAGAACTTCTGAAAAGTCGGAACATGTCCATCCCTCCACTTAGATTTTATGATCATGTCATCTATATATACTTATGCTAATAAAGTGGTTGTAGTCCTCTGGTAGGTGGCCCCAATATTCTTTAACCCAAATGACATCACAATATATCAGTAGGTTCCCCACAAAGTGATAAAGATAATTTTTTCCAGGTCCTCCACTGCCATCTTGACTCGGTTGTAACCGACATATCCATCCATAAAAGAAAGAAGGCCATGACCAGCAGTTTTATGTACCAAGATGTCTATATATGGTAGAAGGAAGTCATCTTTTGGACTTGCCTTCTTGAGATCTCTAACATCTACACACATTCTTACTCTCCCATCTTTCTTTAGGACTGGTACAATGTTTGCTACCCATTGAGGGTAGTGTGCAACCCTAATGAATCCTGCATCTGTTCTGCACCTCCTCCTTTATTTTTAAGGGTCATTCTATTTCATCCTATGAAGCTTCTGCTTTACTAATTTAGCGTCTAGATAGAGAGAAATTTTGTGCTTAGCAATGTCTCAATCAATTGCCTGGCATGTCCCTGTATGACCATGCAAAGACATCTATGAATTACCATAAGAGTGAACTAAAATTTTCTTACTCCTTATGCGGTAGCGATTTTTCTATTTTAAGCTCTCTAGGCTCGTCAAGAGTCCCCAAGTTGATTAGTATTGTATCCTCAATTATAGAAGTTTGATTTTTATGATCTTAAAGGGCAGCTCGGTGCACAAGCATCACTTGATTTTCGTAATTTTTCACTACTTTAATTAGTTTTTTATGAGTTATATCTTCATCTTCATTATAAGAGGTAAATCATTCAAAAGGAAAGGAACGAGACAAGTTATAAGTAAAGAGTTCATCTCATTAAAATCAGAAACAAGTACATCTAAGACAAAGTTTGAAGGAACAGAAATTAAAGACTGACTCTTAGACTCTATTCGAGACCTTCCTAAACTACCCCCTATAGCTATGGTGAACATTTTTCCTTCCCTCTCAGCTGTCCAAGTCACTTGCTTGCAGCATTCGATATTAGCATCGACCATGAAGTTAATAGGATCAAGCCTTAGACATAGCGAGGGACAGAATAGTAGTAGGGTTTTCTCTCATCCTATAGCCTTGCCCGAACAGAATCTCGAAGATGTTGCTTTCGGCTAGGTTAACCCAGTCTTGAGTGGACTTGTCTTCTCTTACAATAGTGAGCACCTCCTTCTTCTGCAACTAGCAGTCATTGAATACCTCTAGTCCCGGCACTAGGATCCCTTTCTCCTTTATGTAGCGAGGTTCAGGAAAGCTGTAAAAACGGAAGTTGTCTCCTTCACACAAGAATTGTCCATTGAGACAGTGAGGATAGGGCCTTATAGTGTAGTGCTTTGGATAACCTTTCCTAGCAACAACCTTTTAGGCCTGGGCTTCTCGTCTAGCCCTAGCCACTTCTTCTGGAGGAGGCTGATACCGTAGCTTGAATTTGTAATCCTCATTTTGAGTCAAGGGGAAGGTAGTCCACCCCTATGCTCTTCGTTCTAAATCCATTCCTAGGAAATAGCCCTACTTCTTAAGGATAACATTCACATTTAAATTCGAATAAGAATCGAAGTCGAAAGGAACGTTGTCCTTTTCTAAGACTGCCACTATTTCAAATTTGTAGAGTTTGTCATCATTATGATTGTGCTCTATTTCCAGTATTGATTCCTTATTAGTTATTGTAGTGTATAGATTCTTCCCTTCAATGGTCACCACATGCCCTTTCATCAACATCTTTACCTTCTGATGCAAAGTGGAAGAAACTGCCTAGTGGGCATGAAGTCATGGCCTTTCTAAGAGCATATTGAAAGTAGCAAGTATATACAAGACTTGGAATTTCACATTTCTTTCAATAGGATCCACATTAATAGGGAGGCAAATAGTACCTAATTACGGTCTGTGTGAGTTGTCATATACTCTTAAATGAGTGCATGGTGTTGAGAGCTGATCCTCCTTAACTCTTAACCTATCAGCTGTTTGCTAAGGGTAGACATTTACTGTAGACATTTACTGCTGATCCATCATTGACTTGGGTAAGGGTACATACATTGAAGGTGTATTATAGTGAGGTAGAGGGCGTTTTGTGCGCCGAACCTCCTACTGGGAGATCTTTGCTGCTGAAGGTTGTGGTGCCTTTTTCAGACGTAATTGAGGCTATTATTTCCTCCGGTGTAGCTTCGAGAGGCATATCAATTTTATTCAGCTCGTTCATCAGAAGCTACCTGTGTTTTTGAGTAGCTATTATAAATTAATAGAAAGTCACATCTTTTTTAAGTTTTTTTAGTTGTAATTTGATGTTAAAGAGGCCTTAGGTTAGGTCACTTTTGGAGATTGGGTCACAATCGGATCGGGTCCAGATTAAGTCGAGTCAACTCGGTCTGGTCATTTCAGGTTTGGGCTCAAAATTGCGGTTCAATTTTCAGTTAAAGTTGGGTTGAATTGCAGGTCTTTTGGATCATGTTCACAGATTATAGATGGACATGTATAATCTTCTATGTTAAAATTTTTATTAAAAAAATGTAAAAATTAATCAAGTCAGAATTTTTTAGCACTTTAAGATTCGAATATATTTGATAAAACCAACAATCCCATATGAACCTCTTACAACATAGAGTTAGAGATTGATTAACAAAAAAAAGGAGAGATAGTTCAGTGGTCTATGTGGTTGGCATTTCTAATACAATCGTAAAAATCAACTTCAAAGACATATCATATTTAAATGAATTTCTATTAAGTAAAATAGTTTAATTAATGTGTAAATTGTAAATAACACTCTAATTAAACAAAATTAATGAATTTGATAAATAAAAAACTTAACCATAAAACAATTTAATTATCAAATACTTAACAACAACAACTCCTAGTATAGGCCCCACTTTTACAGGGTTTGAGAAAACTATATGTAGGCCGTTCTACCTCTTGAGGCATCACTGTCCTTAGAACGATTTCAAGAGACCACATAAATATATAATTATGATTTATATGTAATTATCAAAAAATTATATTATGGTACTTATTTAACAAGATCTGTGAAATAGTGATTGCAATTGTGCAGAAAAGAAATCTATTCATTATCAATAAGATGATTAATTTAATTAAATGTATATTTCCAGAGGACTATCACCTATATATAACATTTTTAATTCAAAATAGAAAAAAAATAGTCGATTAGGTCATACAAAAAGTCTTAGATCACCACTTGCCATTAATGTTTTAATGACTTTACAAAAAGGTTTATTTAACCTTTATGTTATTATTGAGGTTCCCAATGCTTCTCCACACCTGATAAGCCGATTGAGAGAGGGCACCGAAGCCCTACCTAAAACTTCTTCTCAAATTATGTCATTTCATTAAAGAGAATTAACACCACATGTTAGCGTTAGCCAATAATAGAAAGACACTTGTCAAGATTATATTATTTCATTCACTTATAAATATAGAGAGAGAGAGAGAGATAGATAGATTATTAGCATGCTGATAATTAAGTATCAACTATGTCTGTAATCCAAAAATTGAAAAAAATTGGAAGATATTTTTAAAATGTGAGAATTCTAAAATTAAATTTGGAGATGCAAAATTTGTAAAAATTTAGCATGCCTAATAATTGTTTCAAGAACATAGACCTTAGTTTGGCATGATATTTTGAGTTGATCAATCATAAAACAATATGAACTCAAACATCTGCGGTAATAACATATGAGCTCTGTTGGGTAAATTTAAAAATTCCTTTCAATATTTTATTTGAGTTAACAAGAATGGACATGAAAAGCTCATTTAATGCTAATTGCAATATATGATTGTCGTTCTCTGTCAATGACTAGATAAGCAAAACCTGTAGGACATAACATACAGCACCCAAAATCAAAAATAAAAGTAAAAAATCATCTCTCCACTGTCCCTACGTAACAGTGATTTTCTTTTGAAAAAAGACAAATAGTGTGGACCAAGTTTTTGAGAACCCGACTTCAAACCCGATTGCAACCGGTTTTAGAATTTCGGAATCAGTCCTGAACCCAATTTAACCGATTTAGGATATGAACCGACGAGTTCGAACCGAATCTCAATTCGAAATCAGATACGCGATTTTTGGCTTAGCCCTAACGCGTGGAGCTTCAGCCACTCAATGTAAACATACAGGAGCACGTGCTAAACCTGAATTAAGGGCAACGTAAGGCGGGGTGGCACGTGAAGGGTAATGATGTCCACTTTGCTGCTGTAATTTATAGAACAAACGACATTTATCAAACTTAAAACAAAATTTCATGGTTTTTATTCCATTGTGATTATCTGGACAAATTTTCTACAAATTTTCTTTGTCCTCCTTTCGTGCCGCAGGGGAGGCCCAAAGCGAATAAGACAAAATAAGATGGCAGGATTGAGACTTAGGATAGAGGATGAAAATAATTTAACTGCACCAGTTTTTCTATTGAATGTGCCTATTAGATATAGGATGATTAATATTAGTTAATTATCTTTTGTTGTCACATTTTTGTAGTATATAATTAGTAGGATAACAAGGGTTGAGAAGTCTTCTGTCCTTCATCCTTGCAATTTGGTGCAATCTTTCAAAAGTCTATCGCGTGTCTAATCTTGATGGGTTTGAAAATCTGTGTTGTTGATTTAACGACTTGCTCAAAAAAACAAAGAAAAGAAGTTAATTTTATCTAAAACTACCTACTTCTCCACACTACACCCTATTTGATAACAACCTATGACACTTTTTAAATTTTTAAAAAATCCACACAATGCAGAGCTTCTCCTCTCTCCTTAAAATTCAGAAATTTCTCTATATGGGCCTTTTGATCTCTCTGAAATCTAAATACTAATCTACCGCATGTCATGATCCAAAAACAAATGCAACTGTACTGCATATCTCTCATCCTCTATCTTTAGTTTATTTGGGATATGCGACCACGTAACCATCGCATGGTTTATCACCTCTCTCTCTCTCTCTCTCACTCTCGCTCTCCACCTATTCATTTAACTGCTCTCTACGTACGTCTCCTGAGTCCCACGAAATCGTTCTCAACTCTTCTCTCCTTCATCACCCAAAATAAGCTATACACTTCATAGAAATATTGATCTTGGTCGGTTTTATAGTGATGGTTAGCTTAGCCATGATGTTGACGTTGATACTTGACGATTCGAGGCGGTAATATCGGCCACGCGAGCCCTGTGACATTGATGAATTATGTAGTGTACTACCGTATTATACTCAAGCGTCAATATTGATAACGAAGGGGGGATGGCCTAACTACTCCTTTATAAGCTAGCTCCAGCATTGTGACGCCTCTTCGTTTAGTAATGTCAATACCTTTTTTTTTTTGGTTGCTTGAATGGGGTTCATTGTAGCAGATGTGATAATGAACTATCTTGCTTTGCCACAGATGGTGTGAGTTTGAAAAGTTCTCAACAATTATCTAAAGGAAAAAAAAAAGGTATTAATCTCTCTATTTTTATAAATCAAATTCTTCTGGGGATTGTTTTAAGGGGTGACTTTTAACGTTGAAAACTTATTCAATTATGAATATATGTTTAACTTTCTCATAAGAATACGGTTCTAAATTTAACTTCTAAAATATTATAGCAATTTAATGAGAAACTCCACGCATAATTTTATTAGAAGAATTGCATTATTCTATCCTTAAAAAAACCTACCTTAAGGGTCTGTCCTTTTCGTGGGCCACTTTCAATGTACCAACCTCAACTCACTTCAACCTACTTCAATCTATTTCAATCCACTTCAACCCACTTCAATCTACTTCAACGCACTTCTACTATTTTAACTAAGTTCAATTTATCACATAAAAAAAAACTCAACCCACTTCAACCTACCTCAACCTACTTCAACCCACTTCACCCTTTTATCCACCCCAATTTACTCACGAAAAGAACAGGCCCTAAGCATAGGCGGAGCCATGTTGGGGGAAGAGGGGTCAATTGACCCCCCAGCTTTTTGGAGAAAAAACTTAAATGTGGGATATTTTTGTGGATAAGAAAAATAGATATATATTAATTAGTTCATAAGTGCACATGATAGGAGTGCATAGCAGGGTGGTAGTTGCCCCTTACTTTAGGTGGGAGGTCCCTGGTTTGACTTTTCGCTCCGCCTTTTCTATTTTTTTTGGAAAGTGCCCTTTAATTTTTCCAATCTCGCTCCCTTACTTAGAATCCTGGCTCCGCTAGTGGCCCTAAGTATCATAAATGCTAAAGAATGAAACAAACATGTATTCAAGTTCATTTTAGTGGAGTACGAGGAGAATTTAAAAAGAAGCCGGAGTATTGGGTGTTAATAATAATACTCATTGTGAAGTCATTTATTGTTTATCATAGCCATTTTGGGTCATCTTCAAAAGCGGTCGACAGAATCAGAGAGTGAGTGTATGCATGGTCTCTGATGTTAGGACTAGGATGTGTAAAGAGAGATGCAGGTGTATGTTGGTGCTATTTGCATTAGAAATCCAGTGGTATTGGTGATGTTTGAGTTAGAAATGGAGGGGTTGGAAAATAAACAGAGTATGTGTGGGTTTAAGATAAGAGTGCGTGTAGGCTAGATATTTTTTTTTTTTTTAAGGATGATCAATTAATTTAAATGGCTATAAACTACACAAAAGTACCCACAAAAGAGTATAAACTATTATTATTCAGAATAGCTTTGTTTAAAAAAATTTTAGGACATAAATTGCTACAGTTACAATAATTTAACATTGGATCAAATATTTTTAATAGATTTATTAGAACTATTTTTGTTTCTTTGGTTGCGTAAGTGTGCATAGGGACAAAATCGCACACATCTGGACCTGCTCAGACCATGTAAGAACAGGACTTGTATGAAAAGTCTTGTTATTGTTAGTTCTATTAATTAATTCAAAAGAAAGTAATTCCTTTTTCTCTTATATATCAATTTACAATTTTCATATTTCTCATGGGTTAAGCACTGGTTTTTTTTAAAAACTTTTATTATCAAACATAACGACTTTAAATTTCCATTCAAAGTTTTATGATATATAACATACTAATTGTTTGAAAGACAATGTTTTAATTATTTTGCTATAATGTTAAAAAATTTAAATTTAGATTTAAATTTACAGACCTCTACAAGTACACGACACAAACTACTTTGTCTTAAGTGTTGACATTTTATATTTTCATAAATATTGTGATAAATTTTTTTTTTGATAGATATCATTTTTCTCCCTCCTTTTTCATACTTTAAATATAAAGCAATCATCATTTTCATACCTTTTTTTTTTTTTGGTTCAAATGAGCTATGAAAGCGGTAGAATACAATGAGGGAAGAGGAAATTAAACATAAGACCTAATATATTCATGACCTCAATCTTAACCACTTGGCTAAGACCTCATTGATTCATTTTCATGCCATTTGATAAAAAAAAATAATATTTATCTTATACTTTTTGCCCCTTGAAACAATGAAAAATCTTATTGTAATCCACTCATCCTCGATTTGGACGTTGAAGAGTAGTAGAGAGAAAGATGATACTATTTACCAAAAAAGTTTATCACAATATTTATAAAAAGATAAAATCTCAATATTTAAGACAAAATTGATAATAAAAGAATTAATTAATACTAATATCCTGATTAATCTAACAGGCACCCAATAGAAGCCTAACTATGATTAAAAATGTTTTTGGTGAGGTTTCCTTTTATTGTGGGATAGCAGTTGGACAAATATGTTACAACATATATATCAATCAGTGCTGCAATGTTATTCGGTCAAAGTAGATTGGTTGAAAAATTATGCAGGAAGAAGCATGCAATACGTTTTGATATTTTCATGTTCTACACATTTTCATGCTGCACTTCTGTTAAAAACATGTGCATCAAAATTTGGAAGTGTATTGACAATATTGTTAGATTTACTCACACAAGGATGCAAAAGGAGGGGTGAATTGTATCAGTTTTTTTCGATTTTCTCAAAACACTCGTCAGAACTGTTTGGAACGCGTATTTGCAGTAAGGCAGAAACAAGTATAAATGCAGAAACAGTAAAGGAGACACAATATTTTTACGTGAAAAATCACCTCTGGCCCAACTGAGGTGTAAAAACCACGATCCACTACTGTAGGATTTCAACAACACTTTCACTAAACGGGCCAAATTCATTACACACGTAACACACACGTGACTACGTCACACACCTAACTTAGTTTCCCCCGAGACCCTCGTTACAAACACGTAACTAGCCTCCACTTGAGAACTAGCCACACACTACGTCCAAAGTCTCCCAGGACTTGGACACACGCTAATCTCACTGATGACAGAGGAGAATACAAAAACACCTTACTTTGAATGCTTCTAAATAAGCTGAATGCAAGGTACAATACAATCCCTATTATGTCACTATAGATGACTCAATTTAGCACACTTCTTGAAGGTTTTTCAATCAAAAAATTTTCTCACAGAAAACTCGATTTTGCTCCTTGAAAAACCATGAATGAAAATATTGAGAGGCAAGAGATTATATACCCACCGAGTACTTGTATCGCAAGTATATGGGAGGTTTTGGATTTTAGCAACAACTCTTAAAAATAATCAGTATTCCATACGGAATTGAATCTCTCAACATTATCTTTTTTGGAAATCATATCTTAAAGGCTAAGATAAAATCTTTTGATAGTATCTTTTTAGGACAACAATGTTATTCAGTGAACGACTCTTTGTAAAATAAAACATTATCAGAAAATCAATCCCAAATATGTTAGGAATTTTGACAGTAGAAAAACACTTGAAAATCTTTGGGACAAGAGTTTTATACGTTGCCATCAGAACACTGCAGATCTAATTGCTCAAACTGTTCTGAGCAATGTTCTGAGTTAGCGTAAGAAATTCCTTCAAAGTGAGTGTTAAGTCAAGATCTTCTAATTGACATATTAACAAGAACCTAAAAAACAAAACCAATATTAAGCCTAAGACTCTTGTTATCAGCTAAACTCCTTGCACATGATTTTGATATTCCATGTGACGCTCAATGCTCTGTGCTCAGAACTGTTCTGAGGTAATATTCTCAGATTCCTGCGCATGGTATCAACTTTGATGCTCTATGCTCATTCAAACAGTTCTCCAGGGTGTTTGCAACCTATCTCAACACACAATTCTAGCACACTACTCAAGCATAGCATGATAGCATATTGACTAGTATATTTGGGTTATTATCATCAAAACCTTACACATGATTGTTTCAACAAATTTCTCCTTTTTGATGATGACAAACCAAGTGACCATCAAAGTGCGACAAAGTAAAGGGAAAAAATATTGGTGCCAAAATAGTAATTTAAGGAGTCCAATGCACACATGAGAGAAAGCAAGAGTAAGAATGAGCTTAAAATAGGCAGACCAATCAAAGTATGGTCATACTTATCTTCCCCCTTTTGACATCATTGAAAAGGTCGATGGAACCATCTGCATAAATTCAGTAGGGATGCATCTACTACCATGGATAATGAGTGAAAATAACAGCGATAGAAGTTAAGTATATGATACGTAATGATATTGGCCATCCCAGTCACGCACAAACAAATAACATAGGCACAAGTAAAGGTATAGCATACATGCATAAACCGTCTAAGAACAGCCATATACCATTAGTAGTCATATACATAACCAAGTATTTGAAAAATAATGTTGGAAACAAGGAAAGGAACAGGTTCAGGTAGAGAAAGGTGGAGGAGAGAATTTGGCTGTGAGGGCAAGAAGGGCATTCAGCAAATCCTCGTGACGTTTGGCATTGAGAGTCTTTTCCCCTGTAAGCCCCTGCTTTGCTTCGGCTATCTTCCCCTTCAATGTAATCTGGTCCTACAATAGCGTATCAATTACGGGAGCACTGGATGTGGACGCTTCACTAGGAACAGGTTCAAGTGGTGTTTGGAGCCCCTGTTCTGAAGTTGTATTGCAGCCTTTTGTCACTTTGAAACCACACCCAATCAACGTGCTGTTGCCAATCTCATCACTAACCTGAAAGCCTATTCTCTTCTGCAAGAGAATCCCAAGTTTCTCAAACACTGACTTCAGTAAGAATTCATACCCCATGTCATGATCCTTGGACGTTTTGGGAATTCTCCCAATATGGCTAATCATGACCATCCTTTCTTAGTATCAGTGAACAAGTCTAACCATCCTTGAGCTTCCATCTTCTCTAAGAACACCGCTAACTCCTGTTCCTAAAAGTATGACACTTTAACTACCTTCTTTCGAACCACAAATTTCTGAAGGAAATGCTCATATCTCTCAGCAAGTGTCATAGTTTTTCTAATTTTCTTCTTCTTGGGTGCATTAGCTTCTTCAACCAGTCCAGATACTTGTTCTAGGGCAGCCTGTTTTTGGCCAGGTTTCTTGGACGGTTGAAGAGTATTTTGGTGGGTGTTTTGGGAACTTGGTTGGAGCAGTTCGTTTGAATCCACAAAATTGGTTCATCCTCATCACTATCCTTAGCATCTTCAATAACAAATTCATTATCAACACGCTCAACATCATAATCCTTTGACTCCCCAACTGATTCGACCTCATTCCCCCTTAATCTAGACTCGGCCAAAATCAGGTCATTCACCATAATCTCTCAAGCCGCAATTGGATGTACCAAAGGTACCATAGCAGGGTTCAAGTCTACTGATCTTAAGTCCAAGCTCTTCAAGAACCCAAAAATAGAGAGAGTAATCGAAAAAGAAGGTGAACGAGGGTTTCCCATCCTAATTCAGATCATTTATGGCGATGAAGGTGCCAGTGACGTTCCCTCAGAACTCATTGCAATTCCGCCCCTTTTTCTTGCTAGTTGGTCTCATAGTAATCTTGGGTGAGAAGTCTTGTGCTTGGAGGATGCTTGACCACCACGAGTTCTTGCCATTGAGGATTTGAGAATTTGAGGTGATTTAGGGTTTTGAAAGGGTTTAAGGAAGGAGAGGGAAATCAGGTTCTTGGTGGAGAGAGAGAGAGGGATGGATGGGTTATAGAGAGAGAGAGAGTGTAGGGATATTTAATGGTGCATGAGTGGCCCGAAAATCAAGGAAGTTTATGGGAGAGTTTATTGTCGGCCCTTCTTAGAGAGAGAATATTTTGCGTGCAGCACATCATTACACTATGTATAAATTATAGGTTAGGTGTAATAAAAAAGGAAATTTTGGTTTCCAACATTCCATTAATAATGCCACTTGGTCAGCACATGATACAAACAGTGGTTAGGTCTGTTTCTAGAGCCTGTTCTTACTGTTAAAAATTCGGTATCTCAGGACACTAGGCAATATCATTAGACCTCAACGACTGTCAGCATGTCACATTCCACACATATGCTAATAACAGCATAGAAAATTGAATGCATCCATTGAATTAATTTATTTGATCTCAAAACCTTACTAGTCAATCATTAGGAGTTGATGAAGTACTCTCACGTTCTCTTGATCATACCTAATTCAAGTCTATTCCTCTCAAACTATTCTCTACTCAGTGCCTTGGTAAAAGTATCATCAATTTATTTGTCAGTGGCACAAAAATTCATTGGAATCAAGTCCTTTTCTACATTGTCTCTTAAAAAGTGATGACGAACGTCAATATGCTTAGTCCTTTTATGTTGACACGGGTTCTTGGCAATGTTAATTGCACTTATGTTATCACAGAATATGGGAATGCATCCTGTGTCAACACCAAAGTCCTTGAGTTGTTGCCGTATCCATAACAATTGAGCACAACACGAAGCGGCCACTACATACTCGGCTTCTACTGTGGACACGGCAACTGTGTGCTATTTCTTTGTAGATCAAGAGACCAGACAGGGTCCAAGAAAAGTAGCCATACATGAGGTGCTATTTCTATCAACTAGAAATCTAGCATAATCAGCATTCGTATACCCAATGAGATCAAAATTTCACCTTCGAGGATATCATAAAGCTAAGTTCGAGGTCAATAGTTGCAAATGTTTCCTCATAATCGATCCCCTCTTCTTGGTTGTAACCCTGAACCACCACCCTAACCTTATTCCGAGTGACTGTTCCGAACTCATCCAGTTTGTTCTTGAATACTCACTTGGTGCAAATTATCTATCTGTCCTTAGGCCTTAGTTCAAGGTTCCAAACCTTGTTCCTTTCGAACTGATGAAGCTCTTCTTGCATAGCAGTAAAACAGTCAGAATCTGCAAGGGCTTTATAAACATTCTTTGGCTCAAAGTTAGATAAAAAGCATAGAAAGCATATAAGTTTCTAGGTTTGGATATGGTTTGCACCCCTGCATTGATGTCAGACATGATCTGGTCAAGGGGGTGCGAGCTCTGGTACTTCCAGGGTCGTGAAATAAATAGATTCACAGGTATACTTACCAATCTCTCCTGGGTACTTAGTAAAATAGGTTCTGGAACTGTTCTGGTGCCTATTCCCATATCAGTTCGGGAATAATTAGGTTGAGTGGGCCGGTTCTGTTCAGGTTCAGCAATGCTTCCCCCTGACTGGTTAGCTCCCTGCCTACCTTCCAAATTATCAGTTCCAGGACTTGGTTTACCTTCAGGAGCCTTATCTTTGTCAACTATGGAGTTTTGAGCGAGCGAGAGATCTTTTCTTACAAGACCAAGTTCAAACTCTTCTTCTTGTGTATCATACTCAACCATAGAGTTAGTCTCCTCAAACAATACATACCTCTTCCCTCCTCTATTTACGATCCTCATAGGACCACACAAATCAACATGTAGTAGCTCAAGACGTCAGAAAGTATTAACACAGTTCTTTGACTTGAAAGAAGCTCTAACTTACTTTCCTCTTGCACAAGCGTCGCACACCTTGTCATCATTGTACTTGATGAAAGGTAGTCCGACTACTAGGTCCTTAAAAACAAGTTTATTCAAAAAAGAAAGGCTTGCATGACCTAGCTTCTTATGCCAAAGCATAACATCGTCATCAAGAGCACTTAAACAAGTCAAATGATTTTGGAGAAGTGAAAGAACACGCACTTTATACACATTGTTGCATTACTTCCCCCTCAACACAACACTACCGGAATTGACATTGGTAATCAAGCATTGATCTGAAGAGAATTCAACATGATTACCTCTATCACACAATTTGAGACACGCTTGGTAAATTATGTTGTAACCCATCAACCAAGTATACATTATCAGTAGAGTGAGAGTGGTTTGCCTATCTTATCTACACCGATAATTTTTCCAGATTTATCATTTCCAAATGCCACTCTCGCTCCATCAAAGGCTGCAAGTGAGAGGAAGTTTGTTTTATCTCCCGTCATGTGCCTTGAGCAACCACTATCCAAGAACCATAGTTGATTGCATCCTCTCACTTTAGCCTACAAAACAGCTAAGTGTTTGTCTTAGGAATCCAGATCCACTTGGGTCCCATTTTCTTTGACATGGATATTAACTCATCTTTTCTAATCCATATTTGTTTAACATACACTGAGTTTCTCTCTACAGCCCTATTTCTCAAGGAGCAAGCATATCGATAATGATCAGTCTTACCACAATGAAAACAGACTATATTTTCTGGAAGTCCAGCATATTTTTTGTTTGCTGGTTTAGTGACATACCTACTCGCAAATCCTAGTCTCTTTTTATTATGACTATGGTGAGTGTTTAACCAATTAAGTGCTTCTGAGGAACGGTTCCAGCTTCTATTCTGATCAAGGTCAGATTCGGCCTTATGGAGCTTTTCAAGCAACTGACTATTTTCATTTATCAGGGTTTCTATTCTGAGTGATTTTGTTGAACTAGTCCTGTGCCTGTTCAGAACAGTTTCGACTTTTTGAACCTTTTTAAGCAACTGATTATTTTCCCTTACCAATAATTCTATCTTAAGTTTCAGTTCTCGGGACTCTTCTTCTAGCTTTGAGAGATCAGTGTTAAATACTTCTTCTCTCTTATTCATAAGATCCTTAAAGGTGTCTAGTTCATTACATAAAACAAGAAATTTTTCATCAATTTTGAGTTTTTCACAAGTGAGAACCTCATTCATATGCCCAAGTTCTTGCTTCTTTCTTTCCAGTCTTTTAACATCCTTTTCCAATCCTGAGCAGGTATTATTAAGCATGTAATTTTTAGAATTTACTATCTCACATTCTTCCATCAATGTAAAAACTAACTTTCAAGTTTCCTCTTGCTAAGATTACATACCTCTTCCTTGAGTTGGGATAAACTCTCGATCGAATCAGAATCTGAATCAGATTCTCTTCGGGCTATAAGAGCTACTACTTCCTCTCCATCTTGAGAGTCCTCTTCTTCTTCTAAGGTATCACCCCAGGCTGCCATCATAGCCTTGGTGAACTATTTTTCAGCATTAGTTAACTGCGTCTTTTTACCTCTGGTTCGGACCTGTTCTGACCCCTGTTCTTCCTTCAGCAAGGGGGCAATTCTTCACAGCATGATCTTGCCTTCCGCACTTGAAACATCCTGAGAACTGATCACGATCACTGTTCTTCGTCCTGCTGGTGTTGCCCTTCTTGTATTTGCTTTCAGCCTTCTTGAAGAATTTTTTGAATTTTTGAGCAATCATGGCCATTCCTTCTTCATCAAAATCTGAGCTATCACTTTCTCTAGCTTTTAGTGCAAGTCCTCGGTTTTTCTTCTCCTCTTCCTTCATCTGGGAGTTTCTTCTTAGCTCATATATTTGTAGATTCCCAATAAGCTCATCAAGGACATCTCATTCATCTTTTTTGCTTCTTGAATCGCAGTGACCTTTGATTCCCATGAATGAGGTAAAATTCGTAGGATCTTCCTAACCAACTCTTCAGCAGTAAAGGATTTTCCTAACGATTTTAACTCATTAGTAATATGGGTAAACCAAGTATACATGTCCATGATTGTTTCTTTGTTGCTCATCTCGAATAGCTCATATTTTCTCACCAACAGCTCGATTCTAGATTGCTTGACTTGATTGGTTCCTTCGTGAGCTACTTAAAGGGAATTCCATGTCTCTTTTGTGGATTCACACTCTGAGATGCGAGTATACTCGTCAGGTTCGAGTCCAAAATATAGCAGTTTCTTGGCCTTGACATTCTTCTCCATATTCCTGAAGTGGTCTGAGTCGAATTCCTTCGGCTCCTTAGGAACAGTCTTTCCATCAGTTGTGACTTTCACTAGAATGTAAGGACCATTCACAATGAGCATCCATAACTCATGATCCTCAGCTTGGATATAGTTCTTCATTCAATTTTCCCACCAGTTGTAGTGCTGTCCATTGAAATATGGACGTTTGGTCAAAGATTGATCTTCTAAGATTCCTTGTGGAGCACTCATCTTTTCAGGATCTCTCAAGGTGTTAACCTAAATATGAGAACTCTGCTCTGATACCACTTGTTACATTTACTCACACAAGGACACAAGGGGGGGTGAATTGTATCTACCAGTTTTTTTCGGTTTTCTCAAAACACTCGTCAGAACTGTTTGAAATGCGTGTTTACAGTGAGGTAGAAACAAGTATAAATGCAGAAACAGTAAAGGAGACACAATATTTTTACATAAAAAATCACCTCTGGCCCAACTGAGGTGTAAAAACCACGATCCACTACTCTAGGATTTCAACAACACTTTCACTAAACGGGCCAAATTCATTACACACGTAACACACACGTGACTACGTCACACACCTAACTTATTTTCCCCCGAGACCCTCGTTACAAACACGTAACTAGCCTCCACTTGAGAACTAGCCACACACTACGTCCAAAGTCTCCCAGGACTTGGACACACGCTAATCTCACTAATGACAGAGGAGAATAGAAAAACACCTTACTTTGAATGCTTTTAAATAAGCTAAATGTAAGGTACAATACAATCCCTATTATGCCAATATAGATGACTCAATTTAGCACACTTCTTGAAGGTTTTTCAATCAGAAAATTTTCTCACAGAAAACTAGATTTTGCTCCTTGAAAAACCATGAATGAAAACGTAGAGAGGCAAGAGATTATGTACCCATCGAATACTTGTGCTGCAAATATATGGAGGTTTTGGATTTTAGTAATAACTCTCAAAAATAATCAGTATCCTAAATGGAATTGAATCTCTTAACATTATCTTTTTTGGAAATCATATCTTAAAGGTTAAGATAAAATCTTTTGATAGTATCTTTTTAGGAAAACAATATTATTCAGTGAAGAACTCTTTGTAAGATAAAATATTATCAGAAAATCAATCCCAAATATATTAGGAATTTTGACAGTAGAAAAACACTTGAAAATCTTTGGGACGAGGGTTTTATACGTTGCCCTCAGAACACTACAGACTTGATTGCTCAAACTGTTCTGAGCAGTGTTCTGAGTTAGAGTAAGAAATTCCTTCAAGGTGAGTGTTAAGTCAAGATCTTCTAATTGGCACATTAACAAGAATCTAAAAAATAAAACCAAAACTAAGCCTAAGACTCTTATTATCAGCTGAACTCCTTACACATGATTTTGATATTCCATGCGACGCTCCATGCTCTGTGCTCAGAACTGTTCTGAGGCAATGTTCCCAGATTCTTACGCATGTTATCAACTTTGATGCTGTATGCTCATTCGAACTGTTCTTCAGGGTTTTTGCAACCTGTCTCAACACACAATTCTAGCACACTACTCAGCATAGCATGATAGCATATTGACTGGTACATTTGAGTTGTTATCATCAAAACCTTACACATGATTGTTTCAACAAATATTATGAGAAAATATCTCACACAAGTCATAAGTCCTCTTTTGTGCCATTTTTGTCCTCACGCTGAACTCATCATACGAAAGAATCAAGATAAAGAAGCTAATGAATCTCATGAAGTTAAAAGCCAATGTCTTAGTTATCGATATCTTACCCCTTTGTGCTAGTTCATTTGATTACTGCTTATGTAGAATTGCGTTGTTATTGATTAAGTGGTTATTGTAATTCTATTTTCTTCGTATAGGTGGATTTATAGGTCGGAGGGTCGACTATCCAAGTACGATGGAGAAATAATGCGTACGTTGAGGCACCTAGACTTATAGGGTCAACTAACGAGATGTGCAATTTAAAAATTGTTTTTATTATCAACTGACATAATAAAAGAAAAAGGTTAAATATCCCATCAGCAAGGGGCGCTCGTAGGTAGAGGAAGTTAGCATGATTGAACCTCTATAAATATGTGTTTTGTCAACATTTACTTTTTCATGTTATATTTTGATTATTTTGTGACTTTGTTAATCACCCGATTCACTCTCTCTAGAGTGATTCATCCAATCAAAACGGACCTACTTTATATATATATATATATATATTATATATATATATAATATATATATATATATATATATATATATATATATATATATATATATATATATATATATATATATATATGGATGTATGATCCAACCACACTGATAAAGTTAGAAACAAAACTGGTGAGCTCAATTTCAAGCTCAATATAAGCCAACTAAGCTTGCAAAATAATTCACAAACAACTCCAAATACTAATTAGAGGATACTCTAACCCACTTTTGAGTTTTTGGGCAGTTAAAAGTCTAATACCATGATGTTGAACTCATTGAGTTGTCAGGTGCTTCTGTTTTACTTGAGGATTGTGTTTGTATGAGTGAAGTGTTTGATGATTCTAATGTCAGACATATGCGTGGAGAAGGCATAACAAGATTGTGCATGCATAAATTAGCTTGATTGAGACTTGTCGCAATGGACAATACGTTTGACTTGGATGATAAACCTCTTTATTCCATCGTGTACGCTCTCGATGAAAACCAATGGGTTCGCAGTTTTACCTTTGTGCTTTTTTAACCTCAGAAAAAAAAAAGGAAGATAGTGTGAGAGAGAGAGAGAGAGAGAGAGAGAGAGAGAATTGAAAGAAACTTACTAGATTGATCCCATTTTGTGCTTCCAAGTTCTCTTACTTGACTTTTGGATAAGGTAGATGATAATGAGTTTTAGTAACTAATCCAAAATGCTTCAATATTACGGAAGACATTCAATCATAGGTGAATTTCAACTTGCCCATTATGTCTGATTTTGTATATTATGGTTTAAGAATTGAATTGTTTATAAAATATATAAGTGGTCTAATCATGTACTCTTTTTAAATCACATAATTACTCACATTTCTCTATAAAATACATCTACATAGATGGTTGAATTCTTAATTTTATGGATGTCAACTAATACAGTGGGTAAAATTTTTAAAAATTGAGACAAAAAATTGGATTAAATTTCACTATTATAAACTTACACTCTCTTATGAAAAAAGAAGCTAGAAGAACTCTTTAACTTCTTTACATTAAAAAGCAATTACAAATTAATTTTTAGAAAACAACAATAACAACAGTTACAATACAAATATACTCTCATTGTGCAATTCATAAATATATGAGGACGGTTAATATTTTTCTTTTAATTTAAAAGTGAATGATATATCTAGTTTCTATTTAGGAATTAAAATATGAACAACTAATATTAACATGCCATATTAGTCTTATAAGAGGTTATTTAATTTAATTTCCAAAAATTTCATTAATTAAACTAGCTAATATTAATATGTCATAGGTGGTTGGTTTTAAATGAGTTGTCTTAAAAAATGAAAAAAAAATGGGAACATGATTGTGACAAATATCTCTCCTTTTTTTTGTTTGTTAGAAAATTATCTCTCCTTAAATCTAAGGATGGTTGCATGCCAATTATTTACATGTCACATCATCAACTAATCCATATTCGTTCAGCACCAGTACTCATCCTTAGAAACATCTTAAATGCTCTTATTATGAATGGATTGGTACCTAGTTTACTTCACATTTTAAGTACCTTATTTAGTGTAAGCTTTGGTCCTCTTTTCTCTTCTATTCTTCTTTCTTCTCTAGAAATTATGCTAAGGTGGCATTACATGATAGGGAAAAATCAAGATCTTCATTCTTGAACAAGAAATATATAAGTTGTTTGGATTATTACGAGCAACTGTTAATCTGAAAAATTATTTAAAATTTTGTCACAAAAAATTGTAAACTTAATATATATATATATATATATATATATTTAAAAATCAAAGTGGAATATCATTTCTAAAAAGATGGATATGTCATTATTTAGATATATGTACTTTCAGGAGCTAACAACTTTTATTCACGAATATTTGTCATATTAGAGTCTTTCTTTTTTTTTAACCAAAAAAAATGTAACTTTTTCCAACTGGACTTTAACATGGATTAAGATTCAGGACCCAATATCGTTGTATCTTGCCTAAATCAATGAGATTTTTAATTCATATGTATTTTAATTTTTGTGGGGATATATATTTGCCAAAGTGTGATATGAGAAGTGATAAACTCTATTAATATGTATTAAGACTTTATAAACATGAGGTAATAATAATTCTTAAAAATATGATATAATTTGACCTCGATTATCAATTTATTAGTTTTATAAGAAATGTAAGCAATGCAGTCTATGAAACCCTCCTCTTAAGGGCTCTCCCTAGATTGTCCTCATGAAGGATATGAAACAGGTTTCTGTGCAAAGCCTCATCCCACACTAATGTGGAGCAAAGTGATAAATCATACTTGGCTAATATTTCCTTACCTAAATATATGAGTAACAGTGATATTGTTACAAAAGTATAAATAAATAATAATATCTTGTACTAGGGTTTGAATCTCCCATGATGCTTCGATTTAACCTTTCAGTGCTTAAATGAGAATTTTATTGTCACTTTGATATGTACATTCTTGAATCCAGCTTGTATTGCGCCTTTAATCTAATTACTCTTCACTATTGCTTTAGGTACTAAAATTAATACTGCTTCTAGATTGAATATCATAGCCTAGATGAATCTTTCTTCCCAATTGAGAATTATGAAATCTCTTATTGATCCTTGAGATGTTTTAGATCCATCAAAATTGATTTTAATGAATGCTCCCTATGGTTTCCTCCATGCTAGCCAATGACTCTTTTTATGGTTGGCAACTAAGAATTTTGGGTTTGATGGTTAAAGCATTTCTTTGTGATTATTCCTTATGCACCATTTAGCGCTTGCTTTTTTCGCTCTTATAAATATTATCACTGGATTCAAACTTTCATTGCAAAATACTTTATTATTTTTCGTTTTTGATATGCTCCATTGGAACACTACTATTCTATCTTTCTTTACTGGAGGATTAGATCATCTAAAACTAGCTAACCAGTTTTGTACACTTAAGTGAGGATCTAATGACATATTAATAGTGGCCTAATTAGAGTCTTTTGCAAGACTTCACACATGATCGACAGCAGGATACCTAAGGCATAGATGCTGTGCATCCTCAATTTCAACATTACAATGAGGGCATATTAGGCCAATTTGCAATCCTCTCTTAAGAAAAGTTGCCCTAGTGGGGAGAGATGCATGGCATAGTTGCCAAATGAAGATTTTAATTTAGGCATAATGTCTAAGTTCCAAATCCAACTAAATTCCCAAGAAGGGGATTTTTTAAATTCAAACCATAGGCAGCCCAAGTTGCTGACTTAGTAGAGAAATAACCATTTTCTAAGAGACCCCAACATATGGAGTCATGTACTGTGTTGTAAGGAATTGTCATTGCCAGAATTATTTGGAGCTAAGGATCATCAATTAAATATTGTAATTTAATGACGTCTCATTCTTTAGTATTAGTAATCATGTGCAAAACCTTGAGAAATATGTCGGTTATAGAGGTATCTGTAATAACAATATTGTTTAAACTTTCATTTGTGCACCAATTATCTAACAAAAAATTTATGTTTGTTCCATCACCTACTTTCCGTCACATGCCTTCGTAAAATTGTTCTCGATTTTAAAGAATGCATTTTCATTCCTATGAGTTGGATTTTTTGGTTTAGCTATGAAAAGAGTTTCATTAGTCAGATATTTGGCATTTATCTGCTCTACCCAAAGACTTTGATCATGCAATAATTTCTATGATAGCTTATTTAGAAATACACTATTAATTATCTCCATCTTTCTGAGGCCATAACCCCCTTTTTTTCCCTTAGGGCGACCAATTTTATCTCAGGCACCCTTTGATATTATCTAATTTCTTCTAAAAAAACATCCCGATTAATTTTATCAATCTATTTACTAGTAGAGCTAGGGAGTTAAAAGCATTGCATTTTGTGCACATGCATAGATTCTAAATTTGCTTGAATTACGGTCAATCCCCGTACTATAGAGATGTTATTGGCCTTCTAAGTTTTGTAGCTCAACTGTTAACTAGTTT
This sequence comes from Carnegiea gigantea, assembly GCA_029747015.1. Classification (NCBI taxonomy): domain Eukaryota; kingdom Viridiplantae; phylum Streptophyta; class Magnoliopsida; order Caryophyllales; family Cactaceae; genus Carnegiea; species Carnegiea gigantea. The sequence continues at coordinate 335,029 of JAKOGI010000781.1, read as the reverse complement.
TGAATAAGTTTCTACTAATGATCTTCCTCCAAACATTGGGCATCCCAAGTATTTTCCCAAATTATCTTGGTCTGTGATATTAAAAACTGAAGAGGTAATGTGCAGGTCATGTGAAGTTGCATTTTTTGAAAATGAAAGAGATAATTTATGGAAATTAATAAGTTGTCTAGAGTTTTGACAAAAGTCATTAAGAAGACTACCAAGCCTTCGGCATGAATCGAGATTGGTGTGGCAAAAGAGGATACTACATTCGCATAAAAGAAGACAAAGAATTGCTCTGGCCATAATTTTAAAGGTGATACCACATTTCACTTGATTTTGTGTTTTACATAATTCTCTGACCAGGACTTCCAAACAGATAGGAGAAGATTATGGTGACAAAGGGTCATCTTGGCAGATTCCTTTATCAAGGCATTGTAAACGCCTAAAAATGGCATCTCAAATTTTATAAAATGCCTAATGATGGGGCCCAGTAGAGTAATCCTTAACTCGAGTGTGAAAGAAAAACAAAGAAGGAAAAATAACAGAGCCAAAAAAGTTCAAATAGGCTAAAATTTATAGTGTTTGACATCCAGCTGAGATTCATTCTATAGAGTCCAAAATTATTGATATATTAATATTCTTCATTGAGTAGGCTTTCTAATGATACATTATACACCAAAATCCAATAAGCAATGAAAAAGGGGTAATTTACATTTGGAACCATCGAATTTTGGTGTATTCATATGCAGGACCACCTTTTCAAAAAGTTCACTGTCAGGACCATTGAGTTATTATGCTATTAACTTTTGGGGGACAAATCACTATTGAAATTTTTATATAACTCCCAAAACTTTTCATATATGCAAATACAACCTAAATCCTAAAAAACTTACTTTCCAAAAATCTAAATTTGTTCATATGATATTCTGCTCATTAGTACTACTCAAAGCCCTCTTTTATCTGGCATCAGAGTCATGTAACCAAAAATGATTAAGATAATTAAGCTAGTAAATGATTAATTAAGCTACTTAACTGTGATCAATTCTTGAATCATCACCTACCTTCCCCCGTCCAGATTATTCATATGTTGTTTGCTCACCGGAAGGAATTATTTCAGTAGTACCCCAATTAAACTATATTACTGATATAGTTCTAGAATTAAAAGTTGAATATCTAAAATTAAGGTCGAAGTTAAGAAGATTAAGAAGTAATTATTGGTAATCAATCTTTCTCTAATTAACCAAGCTAGGCATAGCGGAAAATCTGCTTTAGGTATTGGCACTCCATTTCAACATAAATATCCTTCCAAAATCCAAAAAATAAAAATTCATTTCCTTTACATGATATAAAAATCTAAAAAGAAGTAGAAGAAAAATCAGGTAAAAAATCAACAAAAAAGGCAGAAAAAGAAAAAGATGATGGAGTATAAGCAGTATGCTTTTGATGAAGTACAGAATACGTTTGAGAAGGAACAAAATCCAGAAGAATTAAATAAGATCATGAGCACAATTAGTAATAAACATGATATGTTATCTGATAATAACGAAGAAACAAACAACGTCCAATTAGAAGAAAAAATATATCAGCAGGTGAATCTAATTGAACTAGAAGATCTTAGTATATTGCCATTGGAAGAAGTCAGACAAAAACTGAATAAAAAATATGGTAAAATGGTTGTTGAAGATGAGATTAATGAGATTGGAGAATAACTCGACTTAGTTGACATAGAGACTAATCTAGTTAATAATGTTATTTCTAAGCCTGAAGAATTTGGTGGACCTTCTAGAGAAAATACTCATTTTATGAGACCTAGATATGTTCAAGCAGGACAAACAACAAATTTTTCCTTTAGGTTCATCTCAAGGAAAGCTACGACCTTTGAAGAAATTAGTCTTACCCCAACTAGCCAAACCGGATATATCATAAGCATCGATAGAGCTCGTAATAGAGAAGAAATATTTGATCACTAGAAAAGAGTAATAAATAGCGTCTTAAATTTAAATACCACATGGACTGTAGGAAATTTCTTAAATTATATCGAGCATAGTTTTTCTGATACTGTAGCTACCTGGTATGATTCATTCAATGAAGAAGGTAAATATACATTGAGAATGATGGAAACACTAGCCGCAATGTTCAAAAATCTAGATAAGAAAATCAAAACTGAATTCATCGGAGCTAAACTTGATTCTGAAGAAAAAGCAAGAGAATAATAAAGAAAAATTAATAACATAGAATTATGGGACATGAGATATCTTAAAAATTATATCACTAAATTTAGTTAATATTATTACAAAATTGGGCATAATGAAACCAATCTTGGTATGTTGTATGACAAATTACCACATCCAATAAATTCTATAATTAATGAAAAGTACATTGCATAGCTTGAAAAAACAGATGTCATTGATACCCTTAGCTCAAGAATCTCTCATCTAAGAAAATGGGTCAATGATCAATGTCTTGATCTCCAGAATAACAATACCACCTTCCAGTGTGGGTCCCGCTTTTACAGGGATTGGGGAGATCCAGATGTAGACAACCTTACTTCTATCGGCATCCTTACCCCTAGAGAGGTTGAATCCAAGAGACCCACAAAATAAGATTTTGTGAACCAGTTTCTAGCCTCTTGGGATTCTCTCACCAATAAGGAAAGGAACCCGAAAGGAAAAGAAAAAGTATATTTTATAAGCAAAAGAGCTGTAATAAGCAAAGGGGAGAAAAATATAGAAGAAATATATTACAACAAACCAAATCGTAAAAAATGAAGATTTTTTAGGAAAGCCGCTTATTGTCCCGCAGAGAAAAACAACTACAAATGATGGGCATGCGGAGAAGTAGGATATTATGCTAATGAATGCAAAAATAGAAAAAATAACAAATTTATTGAAACCTTGGGCAGTTTAGATTACTTTGAGCTTAGTGAGGAAGAGGCTCTAAACCTAGCACTAAATAACAAAAAAAAAAAATTGTTGAAATTATACTGGACAATGAATATGAATAAAGTGATTATAAAGAAACCAGTTATATGATGAAAAGTAGCTCGATTAGTCTTGGTGATTTTCAAAGAGAAGAGTTTGTTGTAGATAATAATAACGAAGAAGTCAAAGGAGATTGGATCCTTCTCATAATTCAAAAGGATATGATCTATAAAAAATCTATCTTTCAATTAAAGAGTCACTTTGTATGCAAAATGATGGAAGGGGATTTAGAAATGAAAGATTCTAAGTATGATGTGGGTGAAGTTAATCTCATTAATTGGGATAATATCCTTAAGCATAACAAAGATAGAAAATATAGGTATGTCCATCTTAGAAGTGTCCAAGTTGAAATCACTCCATTACAATGTCATGACAACGACATTGATCTATATGCATTGCTATATGATATAAGGCATACCAAATTTAATAATCTAATTATCATAGGCATTAAGACCAATTTATGTAATGGATTAGTAGGATTCAATTATTGACCTGGATATTATGTAAGCCGAAAAGATGAATTTGCTAAAAACTTCTTATCTCTTAAGACAAAAATAATGGGGATGGATATGAAAAGAGGAGGATACCCACTAAGAATATTTTAGAAAATTATCTACAAATTAGATAACACTATAGATCCAAAGACTAAGGTAATAATGATTTAGGTAGAAAAATTTGATAGTCCTGCCCATATGCAAAAGATTCAAAGGATTAAATCAAATCATGCGGAGATAAGGATTGATCGTTCATGGATATCAAGCTTTGCCAATCCTACAAGAATAAATAAGAAAAATTTGATAAAAATTGATGAAAATGGTAACATTACCATTAAACCCAATTATTAAGAAGCATCAATGCAAGATCAGAATGGGCGAAGGGTCTTCATCAGCTATAAAAGAGCTTAAAGAAGATGATACAATGAGCATGACCAGTGAAATGAGTAGAATGAGTTTTGAACCCGCAAAATATAGTATAGACCAAAGTATGAGTCTAGATAGAAAAGTTATTAGGTACAAAACAAGCATTATTAGTGACCTAATCTGCGAAGACCATGAACTAAATAATATTTACAATCAATGGTCACTCAATTCTTATTGAAAAATTAAGTAAGGCTTACACTCATCAGAAAATGGAGTTTACACGCAGACAGCGTGGTGAGAAAGTAATACCTGTACAATGTAAGGTAGCACTAACAATCACATTACTTGAGTTATCTATTAAAGAGCAGATTGTTGAACAACAAGAGAAATTATGCAAAGAACTCTACTATGATAATCCTCTAAAATTTTGGGATAAAGATAGGACATTTGTAAAGATTAGTTTGTTAAATCTCAATACTATTATTCGAGTTAAACAAATGGTGTATACACACGAGGACATTCAAGAATTTGATAAACAAATCAAAGAACTTCTGGATAAAGAATTAACCAAGAACAGTAAGAGTCCTCATACCAGTCCTGCCTGAGAAATCGTGCTGAAGAAAAAAGAGAGAAAGCAAGAATGGCAAACAATTACAAAAGCTTAATGATAATACTGTCTTTGATGGTTATTATGTTCCTAACAAAATAGTCATTTTCAATAGAATTCAAAGATTCTCTTAGTTCTTGAAAATGGATTGCAAATGTGGATAATGGCAGATAAAAATGGATAAAGAAAGTATTCATTTAATCGCTTTTAGTGCCCCTCAAGGACATTACGAATAGATAGTTATGCCATTTGGTCTTCAAAATATACCTCAAATATTCCATAGAAGAATGGACAACATCTTCAAAGATCTTAATCACTGTTGTTTAGTTTACATCGATAATACGCTTGCCTTTTTCAAAACCATAGAATAGTACAAAGATAATGTCTTAGCTATCACCCATAGATGCATTGATCATGGCATTATTCTTGGTAAGAATAAGTGCATTCTGCTGAATAAGAAATTAAGTTTTTAGGTCTAGAAGTAAAAGCTGGACAAATTATTCTACGACAGCATATTCTAGAAAAAATAAAAAATTTCCATGAAAAGATTGAAGATAGGAAGCAGTTAGAAAGGTTTCTTAGATTCCTTACCTATGCTTGAAATTTCATCAAAAATCTAGCTAAATTAAGAAAGCCATTGCAGTAGAAATTCAGGAAACAAGTAAGTTGTACATGGACTACTACTGATTCAAAGATTGATCAGAACTTCAAAAAGATGGGTAAAAATCTTCATGTTCTTAATTTGCTTAATGAAGGAGATAATTTAATTTTTGAGATGCCAGCAATAAGCACTGGAGTACGGTAGTCGAAATTAAAGATTAAGAAAAGCTATACAAATATTATAGTGGAAGTTATAATAAAGCAGAATGCAACTATCCCATATTAGAAAAAGAAATCCTTGCAGTCATAAGGAGAATTGAAAAGTTTTTAATCTTTTTATCCCCAAAATTTTTTTTTATTCGAACTAATTGCAAAGGAATACTTGGTTTTGTGAAAAAGAATTTATTAAATATGCAAGCACAAGGGTGATCCCTGCGTTAGTAATTGTGGCTTAACCAGTTTTCTTTCTCTATTAAATATATACAGGGATCGAAGAACTCTCTGGAAGATAGTTTAACTCAAGAACTTGCCAATGGTAATCATCAAAGCAGAACCCCTGCCGAAAAAAGAGGAAATCCAATATAAAATGCCCTTACTACTTGAACGGGTTTCTCCTTCTAGTAAAGTCCTTACAGATGATTTAGAATTCAATACAAAAAGTAGATCATGTTTTGATCTGCCTTCTTCTGCCTATCTAATAGCCCAAAGATTTTTCGTTCTAGAATTACAAATTAATTATCTAAGGTGTGCTGACGATATCTAAGAAAAAATAAGTTCTCATATTTAAGAAAAATGATCCAATGAGTGGTATGCAGCCTGCATCAACCATTATTATAATTAATCCTAATGATATTTGTGAATCATGGTAATACAATCTACTTTCTCAATAAGTCTGAAGTTGGTGGTGTTACTTTTTCAGCAAATTTAATCTCTCCAGATGACCATGTCATTAAAGCCTGTAAACATGGGATGGTAGTTTACTTTATGGAATTCCGAGATCTAAAATTTTCATTTTTTTAAGATTAACTAAGTTTCAACAGTGCACATTCAAAAGGATTCATTGGATTCTTACACATCCTGATGGTCCAACAAAAATGTCATGCAATAGATGCCTATATGTGGAGGTGCATTGTAATCTAATTGAGTATGAAAATGAAAAGGCTAAACTGGCCCATTATTTGGTTCAAATAGTTGATTTCGAGGACCCCAATGATCGATGACAAGAATGGTTTCTAGAACGACGTGTGTTAGTTACTTATCCTACTTTAGAAGAGCTATTGGTTTTTACAATATTTAGCATCAAATGTGGGCATTGATTGACAGAGAAAAACACTAATGCATTCTGGAAATACTACTTTCACTTATCACAATGAATTTAATGAATATATGAAGGTAGAGGGAGGAACTTCAGAAGATGTCTTTGATTATCTCTTTGATGTTAGAGCGGGAAAATTCTTATTAGAAAAAGGAAAGAAATATCTTCATAAATTATTTGAGAAATAGGATCCAAAACATCTTTAATTTGAATAAGATTTTGATTGTTATCATGATAATGATGGCCTGAAAGATATTATTAGAGATGAAGGCATGTAGAATCTCAAAATGGATGACTAGTCATGTCAGCATTAAAAGATTCTAAGAAGTGATTACTCCATTATTGTACTATTTTGACAAGTGTTAGGTCTGTGAAATAAGTCAATCTACTGCATCCATATGAATGTAACTATAGCCCTGTGTAAAATCAATATGGACTGTAGCCCTTAGGGTATCCCATGCATTCCAACTCCTGTATAAAGGGAGAGGCTAAGTGTTGAGAAAAAACACGGTCATTTTGAGCATGCTTGAGCAAAAAAGAAATAGGGATTTTCCCTTTCTATATGAGCAAGCATCTCTGATGATCTTAGTAGATTAAGTCCCTCTCAAATCGTCCATTGTCATATCTCTACTTTCAAGGTTTTAATAAAAGAAGTTTCCCAATAGGGAGCGTTATTCAATTAAACCTTATATCTTAAATATTATAATTTCTTGATTAAAATCTCACTATCCTTTAAAATATAAAACTTGTTAGTGACTATGGTCTAAGGCAAAAACAAAACAAATCTGTGTTGTGCCTAATCTAATGAAGGTGTGATTGAGATTAACAATCTCTATAAACTAAAAGCTAGAGGAACACTAGGGTCTAGTACCAACTAAGTTCAGGTAACGGTCAAAACTTTCTAATTAAATTTCAATTATCTTGCTGAGCTTGGTGGGCCTATAACCATAGAAATTATAATATTTATAATATAAGTAGGAGATTGTGATAACTAGTATGAGTGAAGTCATTATAAGAAATTCAATATTGTAAAACAAGCATATTTGTTGAAAAAATCCAAAAATATTTTATTTGCATATTTTACCTATTTTTGGCTTCTTTCTGCAATTTCTAAAAGTTTCGGGGCTAAAATAATTATAATAAGCACTAGAAAGTCACTTTCACCAAAAGTGGAGGTATCGAAGTGTTAATTTTTCCAAAACTTGGGCCAAACAATTCATGCACCAAAATTGGAGGTACCAAAGTGTTAAATTTTTATAAAAAAGATATTAGTCAAATAGTAAGATGTATGTTAAAAATGACAAATGTTTACTACTTCACTTATGTACTTTTCTACACTTATAAAAAATTATTAAATTAGGGTCATTAGAAACTAGACTCAATATGCTTTCTTAGGAGAAAAGAATCACTCAAAACAAATATCATGCGTAAAATTTATGGTCAAAACAAAATTGTGGTGTCTACATCACCTAGAACCCGGCCGAGTTCCTTAATATGTTCTCCCTCTCTGAGCCTTGGTTTGCCCAAGCGATGATTAATTAATTGATTATAATCCTTAGGAGATTAGTTCATCATGCCTGATTAATTAGAATTCTACTGGGATTAACTCACTTATTTAGGTTAACCTTAATGAGATTAGGATTAGGTCTATTTTCTCTAAATGGATTCGAACTATCCCTTCATCCGCTATAAATAGGGGGTGCCCGCTAGGTTAGGGGCATGAATTAGACACCAAAAATTGGCATCAAACAGCACTAAATATGTATCAGTAAAAGCATTAAAAAATCACAAGAGATTTTCTAGTAGAGAGATACTAGAGCTTAGAGAGGTAGAAACTAAGTCAATCCCGAGAGGAATACTCCATACATTGAGGGCATTAAGAGCGAGATTAGTTGACTCGAAGAAAGACGTCACTTAGGTAAATCAGTTAACAAATCCTAAGGGCATAGCTTAAACCTTCCTTCCTTCTTTTTACCTAATTTCTCCTTATCTTAATTAATTCCAAGTGTGATAAAGATGTACCTTTAGGTAGTTCCCCGCTCGCTGTAATTTCTTACTTTATTTTGTTTTGACTAGTATTGTACCTTTTATTTGCATTATTTAAACTGATTGAAGCTAATGTGTTGCATGACTATGTGATAGTGTAATTAAGATTTAACTTCCCATACTAAAGAGTAGAGACCGTAAGTGATGACATGCGGCCATGTGATGTACTCCATCATATCACCATGCCATTGCCCATGCATCTTGATCATCGATTCGAGTCTATAGAGCTAAGATGGTCCCCACATTAGGGATAACTCAAAGGCCTTTCGAAAGCTTTTTTGAAACAAATCAATTGCCCCTTTTGGTCTTCTTTTTTAATATATGAACAGTTTGGTCTCTTACTCAGGAGTCTTCTTTTTTAATGTGGCGAACTGTTTAGTCTCTTGTTTGGGAGCATTCTTTTTCTTTTTTTTAAAGTGCATGAACAGTTTAGACTCTTGTTCAGGAGCCGCCTTCTTTTCTTTTTTTTAAATGCGTGTGAACAGTTTAGACTCTTGTTCAGGAGCCTTCTTTTTTGAATGTACGAACAGTTTAGCCTCTTGTTCGGGAGTCTTCTTTTTTTTGAACGTGCGAATAGTTTAGTCTCTTACTCAGAAGTCTTCTTTTTTTGAATGTGTGAATAGTTTAGTCTCTTGTTCAGGAGCTGACTTGATTTTTTTTTTTGTGAAGAGCAGTTTAAGCTCTTGCTCAGGAGCAAGTGATGGGGACCACCACTTGGAAACATTTGAAGATCAACCAGCAAGGCTAGGGCAATCTACAATCACCAAGGTGGTCAAGGACGTTCATGCCATGGTCTAAGAAGTCACCAACCATGCCTTGCACCTACTGTCTCGTTCTGCTAAAATTTGGCCCAATTTTGTCAGTCTTTTGAGCACTAATGCTAGAGGCATAATTGAGTGCAAAGGCACCCTCATTAATTCCAAGATGCTTGCTTTCCAATAAATCAAGTTTCAAGTCATTTGGAGGTCATTTGCCTAGTCAACCAGCCACTTCTTTCAGACTATGTAGTGCAGATCTGAATCCAATGCAGGGTAGATCTAAGGGAGCTTAAGTGGACCAACTTAACTCCAAATTTTTTGAAACTTTAGGGAATGAAAGATAAGATAAATATTTATCAAATCATCCGCCTTAAAGGACCAGAAAGCACCCTTTTATGCTGCTATGAACGAGCCAAAAGGACAATAAAAATCCCCTTTGATCGGTTAATAGCTAGCCAGTACAAGGGTGATGTTTTCCTTGGTTTTCTCTAGTACTAAGCTGCAAATTGACTTGTACTTGTGTATTTTGGCTGCTAAAAAGCTTGACACCTCATTTGGGAGCATCATTAGCCTCAATGAGGTAGTCTAAGTAATATTAGACTTGCTTATACTAAGGGGGATGAGCGGATTTGATGCTATCTCTTCCCTACTATACTATTTATCTCTTGGCTGCATTTTGCGGCTTAGAATAGCCGTGGGGTTACTCTTTAAAACTAGCCAAAGAGTCTTTTGTAAACACACTTGAATGAATGCAAAAGCTTGAGTTGTGAAAACTCTCTCTATTATCTCTCAAAATCCTAGTGTTGTATCTTGAGTGTGGCAACCTCAAGTGGGTCTCTAAGTCTTCTTCATTCAACTAATAAGGTGATTAAGTTCTGTAACTTAGTTGAATTAAGAAGATTGCTCAAGTATGTGAACCAAGATGGGTCTTCAAATCACCCTTGCTAATCCACTTGCATTTTATCCTTGTTCTTGTTCTCTTTACTTCCATTTCTCTCTTTTCTACCCATATGCATTCTTGACTCCCTTTTGCAACTCTTGTATTAGTGAGGCTTGAATGCATCAAGTGGTATCAGAGCTTAGGCTACCCTATTGGCCAAGCTTCCCTTCCTAAACACATTCCAAACACAAAGCCATAAAATAGCCCATAAACATGCTCCCTTGTAAATTCGCAGCCGTGTCCAACCAGAGACTCAGCACGGCCACACCCTGCCACAGTGGCACGACCGTGCCTAGTCCCAGCACACCTATCCTAATTTCAATAGTTGAGCACGCCCAACCCATGCCTTTAAGCACGACCGTGCCTCACCCGTGCACACCTATTCCAGCTTTAGCAATAGAGCTCGACCTAACCGTGCCTCTCCACACGACTATGCCACCCACTCCTCGTCCTAAAACCACAAAATCCTTCACTCCAAGAACCAACATGTCTTCTAGCCTTACTTCGAGCAAGCCCTTAGAGAGAAGGCTGAATTGGAAGCCCAAGTCAAGTATCTACAATCACAACTTGGCCAATTGTTACAAGAGAAAAGAAGGAACTTGAGAGGCTCTAGAAGTGCAAGCAAGCAAGACTCGAATGACTCCGAAGAAGAATAAGAAAGCAACTCACTAGAAGACTCCGGTGAGGATGTGTATACAAGGAGATCAAGAAGGCATCATAGGCCTCATGACCGAGGCTACAACGATTCAAGATAGACATCCCCGAGTTTGAAGGTCAACTTGATCCAGACTTGTTCTTGGATTGGCTACACATGGTGGAAAGAGTCTTTGAGTTTAAGGACATCCCCGATGAAAGGAAGGTAAAACTTGTTGCTTTAAAACTTAGAAAGTATGCTTCCATTTGGTAGTCTAATGTTGTGACTAAGAGAGTTAAGAAGAGGAAAGGGAAGATAAGAACTTGGGAGAAAATGAAGTCCAAACTTAAGTCCAAGTTTCTACCTCCCCATTACTTGCAAGATAACTTCCTTAAACTCCACCACCTCAAACAAGGGTCTAAGAGTGTATAAGAATACACTAGAGAGTTTGAACCATTGCTCTTAAAATATGATTTGAAGGTGGATGAGTCTTAAACTTCGATTAGATATTTGAGTGGCTTGAGTGAAGAGATTGCTCATGTGGTTGAACTCCACCCTTACACTTCTTTGGATGAGCTTAGTGTCTTAGTTTACAAAGTAGAGTTACAAAAGAGAGTCAAGGGTAAGGGCATGGCTTCCAAGCCTAACCCCCGTCCTTACCATTCCAAAAGCCCTCCTACAATCCTTCTAAATCTACCCTAAACACAAACTCGAGACCCACTCCACCCAATCCCCCACAAACACCCTCAAAACAACCTCCAAAATCCATAGATAGGAAGAGGTGTTTTTGTTGCCAAAGTCTTGGTCACTTTGCTTCCGCGTGTCCCAACAAAAGAGTGATCACTTTGGCCGAGTATCAAGCTTCTTATGAGGAGCTAGAGGAGGAATAAGATGAAGGAGAAAAGGAACTTCTCATTATCAAAGCCCTTGAAGAAGTTGAAGAAGGACCCGATGAAAGGGAGATGCTTGTGATTAGAAGAGCATTAAGTGGCCTTGCTTCCCAAAATGACATAAAGCAAAGGGAGAACATCTTCCACACCTGGTGTACCGTGAAGGGGAAGGTTTGCTCTCTCATCATAGATGGAGGAAGTTATGCTAATGTTGCTTCCAAGACTTTTGTGGAGAAGCTAAAGCTATTGGTTTCACCACACCTAAGCCCTTACACCATCCAATGACTCAATCAAGGTAAACGCTTGCAAATCTCTTCTCGGTGTTTGCTTAGTTTTTCTATTGGTAAGAGTTACAAGGATGAAATTTGGTGTGATATTGTGCCCATGGATGCTTGTCATGTCCTCTTGCGACGTCCATGGTTGTTTAATAGACATGTGATGTATGATGGTCGATTGAATACATATACCTTCATTAAAGACCACAAGAAAATCACCCTCACCCCTCTCAAACCTACCTCTTAAAGAAAGCCCCAAGACACTCCTAGCATGGATGTCTTTCTTACCACCCTTCTCCATTCCCAACTCCATGAGTATGATGATTATAAAGAGTGGATTCTACTTGGCCATGAACCGGCCGAAGCTAAAGATTCTTCCCATCCTTTGCTTACCCCTCTCCTCAAAGCCTTTAAGCATGTCTTCCTGAGTGAGGTACCCCATGACCTCCCTCCTAAGAGGTCTATCCAACGTAAAATTGACCTCATTCCTGGAGCCACCCTTCCAAACAAACCGGCCTACCGTATGAACCCTCAAGAGACACAAGAGGCGTAAAGGCAAGTAGATGAGCTACTAGCTAAGGGTTTGATCTGTGAAAGCCTAAGTCCATGTACCGTGCCCGCATTGCTTGTTCCTAAGAAGGATGGTAGTATGAGGATGTGTGTGGATAGTAGAGCAATCAACAAAATCACCATCCAATATTGCTTTTCTATTCCATGGTTGGAGGATCTCCTAGATGAGCTTCATGGAGCCATCATCTTTTCTAAGATTGATCTTAGAAGCGGTTATTATCAAATTTGGATTTTTGAAGGAGATGAATGGAAGATGGCTTTCAAGACCAACGGAGACCTCTATGAGTGGCTTGTAATGCCATTCAGTTTGATAAATGCACCAAGCACCTTCATAAGGCTTATGAACCAAGTTCTAAATCCCCTTCTTGGCAAGTTTGTTGTTGTCTACGTTTATGACATATTGGTGTATAGCAAGAGTGAAGAAAAGCATGTCCATCATCTACACCAAGTCTTGAGTATTCTGTCTCAAGAAAAGCTATATGAAAACTTCGAAAATGTCACTTTTTCACTTCTCAAGTTATATTTTTAGGTTATGTTGTTTCAGCCCAAGGGATTCATGTTGATGAAAGCAAGATCAAGCCGTGAGTGGCCCGTGCCTATATCAATCCAACAAGTTCGAAGCTTTCATGGTCTAGCTTCTTTCTATCGGAGGTTTGTGAGAAATTTTAGCTCCATTGTTGCACCCATGACCGAAGTGTCAAGGCCAAATGGTTTGAATAGACCGAACAAGCTCAAAGGGCCTTTGAAGAAATCATGCTCAAGCTCACTAGTACACCCATTCTTGCCCTTCTAAGCTTCTCCAAAGTGTTTGAAGTGGAATGTGATGCTTCCGGTGTGGGGATAGGGGTTGTCCTATCTCAAGAGAAGAGGCTCGTAGCTTTCCTTAGTGAAAAGCTTAATGATACAAAGAGGAATTACTCCACTTATGACAAAGAGTTTTATGCAATTGTGAGAGCTTTAGAGCATTGGAGGCACTACTTGGTGGGAGGAGAGTTCATTCTCTATTTGGATCATGAAGCCCTCAAGTTCATACAAGGGCAACACAGACTCAACCCAAGGCATGCCAAGTGGGTAGAGCACTTACAAGCCTTCCATTTTGTGATCCATCATAAGTCAGGTCAAATGAACAAGGGTGCTGATGCTTTATCAAGGAGGTACCTTCTCCTCTCTACTTTGGAGACTAAGGTACTTAGTTTTGAATGTATCAAAGGAATGTATGCCCAAGATGAAGATTTCAAGGGCATCCTTAAAAAGTGCTCACAACATGCCTATGGTCTTTTCCACCTTGTTTTAGGGCACGCGAATATGCATCCCAAGGTGTGGGTTTAGAGAGCTTTTGATTCAAGAGCTCCATGGTGAGGCTTTGGCCTTACACTTTAGCATTGAGAAGACTTGTTCCATGTTCAAGGAATACTATTGGCCAAGCATGTCCAAAGATGTAGAGCATTATGTGCGAAGGTGTTCTACTTGCCAACAAGCCAAGAGCCACCCACGGCCCCAAGGTCTTTACACTCCTCTTCCCGTTCCTCAGGGCCCTTAGGAAGATGTGAGTTTGGACTTCATCACGAGATAGCCAAGAACCCAACGGCAGAAAGATTCAATCATGGTAGTGGTGGACCGATTCTCAAAGATGACACACTTCATAGCATGCCATACTACCAATGATGCTTCCCTCATTGCAAACCTCTACTTCAAAGAGATAGTGCGTCTTCATGGCATTACAAGAAGCATGGTTTCGGATAGGGACACCCAGTTTCTAAGTCATTTTTGGCTTACCTTGTGGAGAAAGTTTGGTACTCATCTCAAGTTTAGCACCACATGCCACCTCCGAACCGACAGTCAAACTGAAGTGACTAATAGGACTTTGGGCACCTTGCTTAGAGTTCTAGTCAAGAAGAGCATTAAAGGGTGGGATGAGTTGCTTCCTCATACAGAATTTGCCTTCAACTGAGCTCCTAACAAAGCCACCTCTCTTTACCCGTTCCAAAGGGTGTATGGATACAACCCTCGGACTCCATTGGACCTTGGTCCAATCCCTCATCCCACCAAATTTAGTTCGAAGGTTGAGAATAGAGTAGAAGAAATTCAAGAGTTACACACCAAGGTGAGGGAAAGGATTGAGAAATCAAATGAGCAAGCAAAGCAATGAGTCAACAAGCATAGAAAAGATGCACAATTTCAGCCGGGAAACTTGGTTTGGATCTATTTGAGGAAAGAAAGATTCCCCAGCAAGCGCAAATCCAAGCTCACGCCATGGTCGGATGGTCCATTTGAGGTCATTGAGAAGATTGGTCCTAATGCTTACAAGATCGACCTTCCAGGAGATTATGAAGTCTCAGCCACCTTAAATGTGGCTGACCTTAGTCCATATTATGATGAAGATGATCAATTTTCGAGTTTGAGGTCAAACTCCAACCAATTTGGGGAGTATGATGGGGACCATCACTTCAAACCATTTGAAGTACAGACTCTATAAGCACCAAGGAGGTCAAGGAAGTTCATGCCATGGTCCAAGAAGTCACCAACCATGCCTTGCACCTACTGCCCAATTCGACCAAAATTTAGCCCGGTTTTATCAATCTTTTGAGCACCAATGCTAAAGGTATAACTAAGTGTAAAGACCACCCTTTTTAATTTTAAGATGTTAGCTTTCCAGTAAATCACGTTTCAAGTAACTTGGAGGTCGTTTGCCTAGTCAACCAGCCACTTCTTTCAGACTGTGCAGTGTAGATCTGAATCCAGCAGAGGGCAGATTCAAGGGAGTTTAAGTGGACCAACTTAACTCCAACTCTTTTGAAACTTTAGGGTATGAAAGATAAGATAAATATTTATCAAATTATCAGCCTTGAAGGGCCAGAAAACACCCCCTTGTGCTACTATTAACCAGCTAAAAGGACAACAAAAATCCCCTTTGATCAGTTAATAGCTAGCCAGTACAAGGGTGATGTTTTCCTTGGTTTTCTATAGTACTTAGCTACAAATTGACTTGTACTTGTGTATTTTGACTGCCTAGAAAGCTTGATACCTTATTTAGGAGCATCATTAGTCCTAATGAGATGGCCTTGGTAGGATTAGACTTGTTTGTACTAAGGGGGTGGGCTGATTTGATGCTATCTCTTCCTTATTGTACTATTTTCTCTTGGCTGCATTTTGAGTTTTGGAATAGCCGTGGGGTTACTCTTTAAAACCAGCCAAAGAGTCTTTTGTAAACACCCTTGAATGAATGCAAAAGCTTGAGTTATGAAAACTCTCTTTATTATCTCTCAAAATCATAGTGTTGTATCTTGAGTGTGGCAACCTCAAGTGGGTCTCTAGGTCTTCTTCATTCAACTAAGAAGGTGATTAAGTTCTATAACTTAGTTGAAGTAAGAAGATTGCCCAAGTGTGTGAACCAAGGTGGGTCTTGAAATCACCCTTGCTTAGATCTGGCAAAACTGACCCGAGACCCGAAACCCGAATCGAATGACCCAGATCCATACCCGAACCGACACGCGAAATTGGTTGAACCGATTTGGACCCGACCGCCCGACGTAAACCGATCCATAACCGAACGAAACCCGAAGTTGACCAAAACCCGAAATGACCCGCACCCGAAATGATCCGACCCAATTCATACCCGATCCGTAGTGACCTGACCTGAAGTGAATCAAAAATAGACAACCCGCGCCCGAACCGTACCCGACTCATTTTAAATCCGATCCGATTCCTACCCGCCTCAATTTAACCCGAATTAAACCCGAACTGAATATACCCGACCCGAATATAACCCGAACCGAGTATGCCCGACCTGAATATAACCCGAAATTGTAATTTGCTAATCCAATAAGTTGTCAATCATCTCCTAACAAAGCCTCTATTCACATCCAAAATTACCCAGAATTAACTTCGTATGGCCAAACAATAACCACTAAAGAAACGTTTTTTATTTTAAAAACAAAACCCAATTTTTTGCTCTATTTTCCTTCACCTCCCAAATCATTTCTGATAAATTCCGGCAGCACAATTAGATGGATTTAATCTCAACAAGTGGGGCTTCCGATTCTAGCAAATTTCAAGTGTCAAGCCATTTATCACTCCATTTCTCCCCCAAATGGGCAACCCCACATTCACATTCCCAAACCCATAAAAATCCAATCAATACTCCAGAAAAAACAGATAAGACCTAGAAAAATTAGATAATCAGAAAACTAACTAGACCGCAATTGGTAGCGCCGGCTGAGAGATGATGATGCTGATAAAGAAGACAACCGAGAATTCCAAAGATCACAATAATACTACTAATCTTCTTCGCTCACAATGCAAAAACTACACCTGTTGCAAACAATTTATCAAGCATAACAACAAATCAAGTACAAGGATTACAGAGAAGAACAAGAAGAAAATAAAACTCACCAGCATCCGAGGAGAGCAAATTTGAGGAGAAGGAGGGAGACAGAGGGCCGCGACACTGCAGTGCTGGAGTCTGCTACAATTTCTAGGTTTTCTGACTTTCAGTTCACTTTGAGGAGCGGCAGACGGGGACTCGGGGAGAGTGGGGAGATGGGGAGACTGGAGACTGAGATGGGGAGATGGGGACTGGGGAGACTGAGGGCAGCGTGAGTTTGAGGGGGGAGAGAGTTTGAGAGCGAAGAACACAGAATCTGAGACTCGTGAGTTTGAGGGCAGAGAGAGTTTGAGAGTGAAGAAGAAGCTGCAGAACAGACTGAGACTCGTGAATTGGTAGCAGGCGGGTAGGGTCTGGAACTTTGGATTCTAACTTTTCAATTTGTGCCCCAAAAATTCGAAGTCCCGTCAAATTAAAAGTCCAACCACAAAGCCTTACTTTTTATTTTTTAATATCATATACCGTTCGGAGCAGAATTTGTCGATAAATTCGGATAATCCGGACCCGATTCAGTAAATTCAGATCCGACTCGATTTTGAATCCGGACATATCGGAATGTTCGGATTTCAAATTCGGAGATAAAAAAAGTGTCCACACATAGTTTTTTTCCAGGTCGGACAAATCCGGGTATCCGGGTTGGACCGTTTTTTACTGATTGATCTATTTCACCAGTTTATTTCAACGAATTAAATAGGTATTTCTTCGTGTCGAAAATTTCAACCACAACCTAACCTATTTAATTAAACGAGTTAATCGTGTCGAAAAATTTACAAATGAAATCTAAGAAATTAAATTTAGGTAAAAAATAAAATAGTTAATAGTTTTTAATTTATAATTTGATACATCCGTAATAAAAATACCAGAGATATAATATTTAGTCAAAATAAGAATTATGAGAAGATAAGCATAATTAACAAATCCTTAACTTATTAAGATCTAGCAATATTATCTTACAATTTAATTTACTTAATGACTTAAATCAATTAGTTGAGTTTAGGGGGGCAAAGACAAATAATTCACTCATATGATCTCATAATATAAATTTAATTATTTTTGTAACATGTTTAAAATTTTATTCTACAGAATCATATTCAAACAATATATGTTTACATATGATCCCATAATAATGATAATTCACACATACTCATGTATTGTATCTGCTTTTGAGTTTTGAGTTTTGACTCATTGTGAACATGTAAATCAAGCTACTAATCTCAAAAAGACAAATCAATATTGATGTGTAATCACTTTGAATTGATTATTGAAAATGTCAACTTGAAACAATCTGTTTCTATTTCCTAATTCAAATATGACAAATATGAAGTTATGAATCAAAAAAATAAAAATTATATTATTTTCTTAATTTCTCTTTTTGGTTATTTTTCAAGGTATATCTATTTTGGCGTTGAGCCTTGCTGTTAAGACAATTGACTCATGAATCATGATTGGCGTTAGGTTGGTTACTAGTTTTATCATAGCATGATCTCAATTGAGATACTTGAAATTTGACTTAACAACACATAAATCGTAATTGTTTAGACAATTACACGTTGCATAACTACATAAAATACAGGGCCACAGATCACAGATGGGTGGGTTGTCGATTGCACTTGTAACTTACTAACTGTCATGGTAAATGTATAACTGTTACCTAAGCCCATAAAAACTATCATACTTGAAACTTGACTTAATAGCCCGTAAATCGTAATTCTTTAAATAATTGCACTTCCTAAAAATTTTACTTGAACTTTAAAACTTATATATATATATATATATATATATATATATATATATATATATATATATATATATATGATATATATATATATATATATATATATATATATATATATATATATATATATATATATTATATGGACATATAAATGATTAAACTTTAACGTATGGCTTAAAAAAAACATACAATAAATGAGTTTATCTAATTAAACGAATTTTATCTTTTAACTATAACGTAAGATTAGAAATGAGCATATTCAAAATATACACTGACCCGAAATTAACCCGACTTAATTTACGCCTAACCCGATTTACACCCGACCCGACGTCCACCCGAACATTGAACCGAATCCCACCCGATCCAAATTAGACTCGACCCATACCCAATCCGAACCAAATTACCGTACATAACCCTAAACATACCCGACCCAAACTCCAACCGAACCGGACCCGAACATGGTTGACCCGAAAGTTACCCGAAACCCAAACCGAACCCGAACCCGACCCGACCATGAATGATCCGAAAGTTACTCGAACCGAACTAAGACCTGACCCGTACCCGATCCAAATGACCCATTTGCCAGGTCTACCCTTGCTAATCCACTTGCATTTTATCCTTGTTCTTGTTCCCTTTACTTCCATTTCTCTCTTTTCTAACCATATGCATTCTTAACTTCCTTTTATAACTCTTGTATTAGTGAGGCCTGAATACAGTTTAAATGTGCGAACAGTTTAGTCTCTTGTTCGGGAGCTGACTTGATTTCTTTTTTTTTTATAAAGAGCAGTTTAAGCTCTTGCTCAGGAGCAAGTCCAGCATTTCCTCAAGGGAGGGCGTCGCTCTCTTGGCTTGCATCGCGGTTGGAAGAAGTTTGTTTCTCTTCCTTAGTTCTTTCTTTTGAGTTAGCCTTAGGCCCATGGCCAGTGAGAATTAGGACGCGCCTCTTTACTTTCAGCGAGTCATCCACCTTCACATCCAAAGTGGAAACACGCTTCATGCGTGAAGAAATTGAACTTTGGACTTCATTTGTTTTGCCGAGGCAGCTGAATGCCGAATCTCTTTTTTGTGAGGGCGGTGCGCTTGATGACTTCTCGCTTATATTGATTCTGGCAAAGACCGAGAGTTTAGGTTGCTCATCCTTCTTCAACCTATGGAAGACAGAGGGCTTGGGATTTTACCCTTTCCAATCCTTCTAAACACAGAAGGACATTGGCACGACATTGATGGTTGTAACCTGTCAAACATTGACGTTTTGAGGTTGGTCTTGGCATTTTCACCCTCATTATCATCAACCTCTTCAGCTGTGATATATTGCGTGAGGATTTGCTTGTCCTTACATCGTCTCGAAATCCTCACAGTCTGGGGCGGTACGTAACCAATGCCAACATTAGGCATTGTAACACTGCTCCCTCGATTCTATATGACCCTTTGTATGCTGTTAAGTCTGTGTGGCTTAACCTCGATTACATGCCCCAAAGGTGTTGGTTGGCTGAAGTCATATCCAGACTTCTTCATTAACTTGTATGCATTAGGATTAAACCCGTCACTGATGCGCATTTTTAGCAAGTCCCTTTCTTCTTGGAGTGAACCCTTAAAAGAGGCAACGAACCCAGAGAGAGGAGCCTTGATTAATTTGCTTGGGCTCACCTTATGAACTGAAAGCACACACTTTTCTTTGAGAATGTGCCAACTAGCTTCATCAAACTTGCGTTCAACCTTGGTTGAGCCTTTAGGATTTTTACATTCATCAAATCGAGATTCTCCATCCTTGCGATGGGACTTAGGAATGTACCTAAGGATTGGCACTGCTAGATTTGTCGCGACATTTGCTTGCTTGGCCGGTGAGACTGAAATTGTCATCACATTCTCTTCTTTCCATAGTTGTTGTGGCTTGATGCTGCAATCACCACTTTCTTCAGGAGGGACACTCAGCTCTTCATTTGTTTCGTCATCGTCAGATTCAGAGCATGGGGCTGTGTAGATAGTTGCACTATCAAAGAAGCTCCTTATGAAGAATTCTTTTGAGGCCTCTGGTGCTTCAGTGAGATCTATTTCAAAATCTGACTCATCAGCCTCTTGCACTATGACATGGTGAACTTCTACCATTTCATCCAAATCTAGAATGATTCTTCCTTCCCTAGCCAATCGCATGATGCGCTCCTTGAGTGTAACGCACTTTTCAAGAGGGTGGCTAACGACTCTATAGTACCGACAATATTTTGGGTCGGTGGTCCTCCCAGCTTCTTCTAGGCGCTTTAACTCGGGCAATTCAATGACACCCTTCTTGAGCAAGCCATCTAGCACGCCTGACAAACCTCAATCGGGAAATGGATACTTCTTTTCCTGAAGCTCTTTTAGTGTGGGACGCTTCTTTGTCGCAACCTTGAACGACGAGCTCTTCTTGCCCCTTAGTTTTAGTTTTCTTGTAATGTGAATTGGCTGACTTGTAGAGGTGGACATCGCTTCTTTGGTCATGCTCTGAGAAAAGGCAACATTCTTCTTGAATTTAACTTTGTCCTTCCTTGATTCAGTAGATAGAAGAATTACCGCAACGACTAGCTATCATCACCTCCATGTCATGAACCTTGGTCGACAATTCTTGAAAAGTCCTAGGTTTGCTCATTTATAGGATGTACAATAAGTCCCAGTGCATGCCCTGGGTGTACATTTTGATGACAGATGCTTCAGACAGCCGATCCTTGCACTCGAGGCTAAGTGCGTGCTAGTGGTTGATGTAGTCAAGAACTGACTCGTCCTTCTATTATTTTGTATTTGTCAGCTCAGTCATGCTAACCATGCGCTGAGTGCTGTAGAACCTATTGAGGAACTATTGCTCCATTTGCTCCTAGCTGTCAATGGACTTAGGTTCTAAGTCAGTATACCAGTAAAAGAAAATACGTTTCAACGTCCTGACGAACTGTTTCACCATAAGGTCGCCGTCAGTCTCAGCATTGTTGCACATCTCAATGAAGTGTGCGACATGCTGTTTTGGATTGCCTTTCCCATCGAATTGTTGGAATTTAGAGGGTTGGTAACCGTGGGGCATGGGGCATGCGAAGAGCATCAACCCTTTCAGTGTAAGGCTTAGTGTATAGGTGAGTTCTACATGAACCTTTAGCTAGTTGCACCTTAATAGTATTTGCTATCAAGTCTTGGATTTGCTCAATGGTCATTGCTTCAGAGGACTTGACATATTTAGAGGTAGCGCCTTTCTTTGACTGCTTCTCGCTATCAGAAGGCTCGATGTGGATGGACATTTTTTCTAAGTCCTCACTTTCTGAGTCCTTCGTAGAAGATTGAGCTGGCCATTTTTCTAACTTCCTGGTCAGCTTAGCAATTTTTTCTTCTTGAAGCTTGATGTGTGCTTCCTTTTCTTCGTTCTCCCTGGTGAATTTTTCTAGGACGGCCTTCAGGTTAACCATCTCCTCTTCTCGGGTGGTTGTGCCTGTCATTATGGCTGGTATCACAACAGTTTTGGAGGACTCAACTTCAGTCTCTGACATGCATGCCCCTTTTGATGAGGGTGAAGAAGAGTCACTGCTGTAGTAGTCTTCAACCTCGTAGACTGGAGATTGAAGATAGAGGTTTTGAATTCCATCCATCCTAGAGGGTGCATTTTGCTGCGTCTTCAAGCCTTGCAGTTTGGATGGGGGTGGAGCAGTTTGTCCAGGAGCGGTCGGCGCAGCAGCTTTCGCCATACTCCTGGTCTTTATTGTGTACACGCACTTGCTAGAAGTGACGCTCGCTCCATAGGATATACGGGAAAGAGATCCTGTGCTCTTCTTCTTCGAAGCTTGCGCAGCAACATTCTTTGTAGCCATGTCTTCATTGAAGAAGATGTTCTTGTGACTTAAAAGTTTTGATCTTTTAGGAGAAAGAGATGAGAGGTAGAGATGCACCACCGGTGTGCCAAATTTTTTAATTGTAAATTACGAAGATTGAATTCTTATAGATTGATTTGAATTAATGGGTACAATCTCTATGAATACAATGATCCTCTAATTCTATCTCCTTTTTTTGGATGGATTTTTCAGCCTTTGAATCAAGGGGCGTAGGGGTCTATTTATAGGAAAGTCTCCCCCTTGAAAGTCAAGATGGGCCTTGACTTGGGTTTTAGCTTTAACCTGAATTTTGAGTCTTTCAATCAGGCTTTACCCTGGACTACTTTGACTTTCATTGACTTTGACTTTGACTTTGACTTGGGAGTCTCTCGGGTTTGGACCGAGCGCTGACTTGAAAGCTGCCTCCAGCTTCAACTGGACGTTGACTTGAAAGTCGCTTGACGTTTGACTTGGGAATCAATTTAGGCTTTGACCTTTGACTTTGACTTTGACCTGGTTTTGACCGCGCCTTGACTTGGACGTCATTTGTGCTTTAGGTCGTGATGTAGTCGTCTTGAGCCTCAATTCAGGCTTTAACTTGAATTTTGACTGAGCCCAAACTTGGAAGTCAATTTAAGCTTCATCTTGGGCTTGACTTGTGAGTCTATGGCCTGATTAAATTAATTAAAATGGTTGGTCCAATTAACTAATTTAATTTAATTTTAGTACGGCACGAATAAATTTTTAGTGCCTACACCCACACCCTAATTTTTCACCTCATGGATCTTCAAAACTATGAGTCCATCCTAATTTGCAGTGTGCAAGTGTACCATCACCCAGAGAGTTAAGCTTACCAAGGTTGA
Organism: Carnegiea gigantea; assembly: GCA_029747015.1. Classification (NCBI taxonomy): domain Eukaryota; kingdom Viridiplantae; phylum Streptophyta; class Magnoliopsida; order Caryophyllales; family Cactaceae; genus Carnegiea; species Carnegiea gigantea. The sequence goes on along the minus strand of JAKOGI010000781.1, from coordinate 311,768 downwards.
CTCAATCCCACTTGACTACTTTATTCACTGACTTAGGAAGTGAGTTTATGGCCCAAACTAGCGCTCAGTTATCAATTTTTTTTTTTCTAAAGCAGCATTGAGTTATATTTTTTCTTCATGATCATACTAAGTCATCAATATTTTTCTAAAATAACACTCAGTGACCAGATAAATTGGAATAGCAGGTAATTTTTACTTTAATAATAATAATAATCATTAGTAATAATAATAAGTACTTGCTCTCTTAGGAAACAGTCACTGATTACGATCTCGCTCTCTCTTGTCCGATCTGCCTGGTGCTCAGCAGCTCGCCGGCGCCAAGGTGCTCACTGCCAAGGTACCGTCGGTGAGAGCCCTCGAGAGAGTTTAGGTTTGCAGGTTGCTGCTGTGACCGTGCCCAGCTCAGGATTTTCGATCTGGAAGAATTGGGCTCTCTCTCTCTCTCTCTCTCTCTCTCTCTCTCTCTGAAATGGAGCCCAAGTCCGACAAAGTGTGAACCCTGTCGACGGCAACGTCAGAGTCGGTATCGGTAAGCGGCAACCAACGTTGCTAGAGGTGAGTATTTTCCGACCCCTTTTGACGCATTTATCCTGCTCGGAAACCGCCAACTGTGGCCTAGCTGACCTCATCGCCTGATAGCAGCAGTCCCTCGACCTCCATCCTCCTCCTTTATGGTGCCTCTGTACCTACCCCGTGACCCTTCTCCTTCGGGGCGCCACCACCCCCTTCTCTGTGCTGAATTGTTTCAACCCAATTGCCTCCCCCATTTTCCCCGTGGTGTTATTTGGGCTAAGTTGATCATCCTCAGTGGCTTTATTTCATTGTGCCTGTCTTTTGCCAATTGCGTGGAAGTTGCCTTTTTTTTGGGGTGTTGCCTGCTAATTGCCGCAAATCTGGTTTTTTTAAGTGGTTGTAGTACTATTGATTTATTCGATTAGTGCTGAGAATTGGCTTTGGGTGCTAAATTCGTGATCTTGTTGCAGGGTTGTATATTTTCCTACTGTGTTAGTATAATGTGTGGATTTCTCTACCATTGTCATTATTAGCTTCATTGTTATTATTCGGGTTGCGACTACTTTTAGTTTTCCAAGTAGCTCTTGACTAGTAGTTGGGATTCTATTACTTAGTTCAATCCCTTACAAGGATACCCTCTTGGAGTGTAGTTATTCTGTTTTTAGTGAGTCTCTTGGCTACTTTCGTGTTTTGTAGGCTGATTTGCCTAGTTAATTTCTTTACTGCTATTTATTTTCTTCGAGTTCTCCATTTATTCTTCCAATTATTGTCGCCTTTAGTAGTATTTAGTTTGTTTGGTTATTTAGCTTGTTTGGTTAGTCTCTTGGTAATTTTATTATTAGTAGCTTTGTGTTGTTGTTTTTAGTATTTTTCTTCAGTTGTTAGCTAGTGGCGAGCAATGTAGTAGTTTCAGCCAGTCTTCCGGAGGGAAGTGGGGGTAGGAGGGTGGAGAGTTTCGGAAGGTGCGCCTAGCGTCTTGGAATATTGGGTCACTTACGCGTAAGTTTGTAGAATTAGTTAAGTCATTGCATAGGCGTAAGATTAATATAGCGTGTGTTCAAGAGACGAAGTGGGTGGGGGTTAAAGTTAGAGAAGTTGATGGGTACAAATTATGGTATTCGGGGGTCTTCCAAAGCGAGGAATGGAGTTGGTATTTTGGTTGAGAAGGAGTTGGTAGACTTTGTTATTGAAGTGAGGTGAAAGAGTGACCGAATTATGGCTGTTAAGGTTTCAGTGGGTTCATAATTCATAAATGTGGTCAGTGTGTATGTGCCCCAAATAGGTCTGTCGGATGATATTAAGAGGCTTTTTTGGGAGGAGTTGGATATGGTCATCCAGGAGATACCTCAGAGCGAGAAACTTTTCATAAGAGGAGACTTTAATGGCCATAGTGGTGTTAACTCATGCGGGTTTGATACGGCCCACAGGGGTTTCGGTTTTAGGGAAAGAAACAACGGAGGAGTTGCTGTGCTGGACTTTGCAGTGGCCTATGAATTGTTGGTGGTAAACTCCTTTTCAAGAAGAAGAAGGACCACTTGGTAACCTTTAAGAGTAGCTCCGTGAAGACCCAGATTGATTACTTCCTGATGAGGGCGGATAGTCAGAGGTTTTACAAAGACTGTAAGGTGATTCCTAGTGAGTGTATAGGAACTCAGCATAGGCTGCTAGTGTTGAATGTGGAGTTCAAATGTTCAAAGTGGAAGAAGAGGAGAGTCGGGGACCCTAGGGTTAAGTGGTGGACCCTCACACAGGAGAATGCCATGTTATTAATTGAGAGGATTACTGAAGAAGGAGCTTGGAGGCGGGTAGAGGATGCAGATATAATGTGGATAGTAATGGCAGATTGTACTCGAAGGTCGACTAAAGAAGTCTTAGGTACTTTTAGGAGGGGTGGTAACAAAATGAAGGGTGCCTGGTGGTGGAACGAGGAGGTAAAAGAGAAACTCAGGGAGAAAAAAGAGGCATATGCGGATTTCATGAACAGCGGAGTGGATGGGGAGAGAGATGTTAGTAGAGCTAAATATAAGGCAGCAAAAAAGGTAGCTAAGAAGCTATTGCGGTAGCTAAGAGCATGGCTTAGGATAGGTTGTACTATAGACTATAGACCAAGGAAGGGGAGAAGGATGTCTTTAAGCTGGCAAGGGCTAAAGAAAGAAGAACAAGGGATTTAGATGTTATGAGGTGCATCAAAGATGAAGATGGAAAGGTGTTATTTGAGGATGCAGAGATCAAGGAGAGATGGCAAAGATGCTTTTCCAATCTCCTCAATGGTGAAGGGATGGAAGATTCCCAAAGCAGGAAACGAGAATGTGGTGAGAGAAGTGCAGATCCGCGAGAGTGTGGTCGTATCAGCAACGACGAGATTAAAGAGGCCATGAGGAAGATGCCCAATGGGAAGGCAGAGGGTCCAGATCAAATACCCGTGGAAGTGTGGAAGTGTTTGGGTGAGGAGGGTTTGGAGTGGCTATCGGAGCTTTTCAATGTTATTTTTAAGGCCGCTTAAGATGCCCGAAGAATGGAGGTCTAGCACAATTATCCAAGGGGATACTCAGGATTGTAATAATTTTAGGGGTATTAAGTTGTTCAGTCACACTATAAAGTTATGGGAAAGGGTGATTGAGAGAAGGTTGCAGAAGAATGTTTCAATTTCAGAGAACCAATTTAGTTTTATGCCAGGCAGGTCAACCATTGAGGCGATTTACCTCCTTAGAAAACTCATGGGTTTGTATAGAGATAGAAAGGTGGATCTCCACATGGTGTTCATTGATTTGGAGAAAGCTTATGATAGAGTTCCGCGTGAAGTTTTATGGAGATCTGTGGAGGAGAAAGAGGTGATACCCTTGTATATTCGAGTTATTAAGAATATGTACATGGGAGGTAGAACGAGTGTTAGGACGCTAGGAGGGATCACTAAGGACTTCTCCATTAGTAGGGGCCTGCATCAGGGTTCCGCCTTGAGCCCTTTTCTTTTCACTCTAGTTATGGATGAACTTACAAGAGGGATTCAAGATAAGTTACCTTGGAGTATACTTTTTGTAGATGACATTATTCTTATTGATGAGACCAGACAAGGAGTTAATGACAAGTTAGAGCGATGGAGGCACACTCTGGAGTCCAGAGGTTTTAGAGTGAGTAGAGCGAAGACGGAGTACCTTCATTGTTGTTTCAGTGGAAGGGTAGATACGGGGGGAGAAGTATGACCCTGGATGGGAGGTCGACTCATAAAGTCAATAAGTTTAAGTGTCTAGGCTCGATCATTCAGCAGAATGGGGATATTGATGAAGATATTAACCAGCGAATAAAAGTAGGCTGGCAAAAATGGAAGTATACCTCATGTGTGCTGTGTGATAAGAGGGTGTCTCTTGGATTAAAAGGCAAAGTCTATCATATGGTAGTTAGACTGGCAGTTATTTATGGATCGAAATGTTGGCCTCTAAAAAAGACGCAAGTTCAAAGGCTGATGGTAGCAGAGGTGAGGATGATAAGGTAGATGTGTGGTTATACGAGGATAGACAGAATTAGGAATGGAGTTATCAGGGACTTAGTTAAAATAGCTCCAATCGGAGATAAGATGAGAGAAACAAGACTTCGATGGTTTGGTCATGTGAAAAAGAGGAGTGTGGACGCTCGAGTGAGGAGATGTGAGAGGATCAACTTCCCCAAAGGCAGAAGAGGGAGGGGACGACCAAAGAAGTGCTTGGGTGAGGTGATTAGAGAGGACTTGAGAGTCGTCGGTTTGACGGAGGACATGGCTTAGGATATGAAGTTCTGGCAGGATAGGATTAAGACTGTAGATCACACAGAGTCGACCCTGTAGTTTTCTTTTGGTGGCCATGGCTTAGTACTGGTAGAGTTTTTTTTCCCCCGTATGTGGTGTTTGTATGCAGGTTGTATTGTATTCCGAAGAGAGTTCTCATCTGCTTGCTGCTGGTTGTCCAGGTATATGGCCTTCTGCCATTTTATTTGTAATGCCTCGACCCCTCACGGTCGCGGATCTTACCAATAACGGCTTCAAGGATCGACGACTGACCCCACAAATCATCACAAGTCTTTCCGGCGTGCTTTGTCCTCGCTCACACGCTGTCTGGGAAACTTTCCAGGAGGTCACCCATCCCAAGATTGCTCCCTAGCAAGTACGCTTAACTGTGGAATTCTTAAGAGTGAGCTTCCCGAAAAGAAAGGTGCACCTTTGGTGATATAAGTAGTCGCTTCGATCATTTTAAGCCACACTTGGGGCATTACAATCACCCCCACTTAAAGTGCACAACGTCCTCGTTGTGCCTCACTAACCGACCGACTTACAAGTTCTCTTGACCGGCGGTCCATATCCGGTATCTTTGCCGCACTAGGTGACTGGCCATGGGCTAACCATCCACTAACGCAGCTCATAGTCGCGGGTCGGCTCTGATACTATCTGTAATGCCCCGACCCCTCACGGTCGCGGGTCTTACCAATAACGGCTTCAGGGATCGACGACTGACCCCACAAATCATCACAAGTCATTCCGGCATGCTTCGTCCTCGCTCACACGCTGCCTAGGAAACTTCCCAGGAGGTCACGCATCCCAAGATTGCTCCCCAGCAAGCACGCTTAACTGTGGAGTTCTTAAGAGTGAGCTTCCCGAAAAGAAAGGTGCATCTTTGGTGATATAAGTAGTCACTTCGATCCTTTTAAGCCACACTCGAGGCGTTACAATTACCTCCTGGGAAGTTTTCCAGGTAGTATGTGAACGAGGACGAAGCACGCCGGAAAGACTTGTGATAATTTGTGGGGCCAGTCGTCGATCCTTGAAGCCGTTATTGGTAAGACCCGCGACCGTGGGGGGTCGGGGCATTACAGATGGTATCAGAGCCGACCCGCGTTCGTGAGCTGCGCCAGTGGATAGAGAGCCCATGGATAGTCACCTAGCGCGGGAAAGATACTGGATATAGACCGCCGGTCAAGAGGACTCGTAAGTCGATCGGCTAGTGAGGCACAACGAGGACGTTGTGCACTTCAAGTGGGGGTGATTGTAACACCCCGAGTGTGGCTTAAAAGGATCGAAGTGACTACTTATATCACCAAAGGTGCACCTTTCTTTTCGGGAAGCTCACTCTTAAGAACTCCACAGTTAAGCGTGCTTGGTGGGGAGCAATCTTGGGATGGGTGATCTCCTGGGAAGTTTCCCAGGCACCGTGTGAGCGAGGACGAAGTACGCCGGAAAGACTTATGATGATTTGTGGGGTCAGTCGTCGATCATTGAAGCCGTTATTGGTAAGACCCGCGACCGTGAGGGGTTAGGGCATTACATTATTATCCTTCTATTTCACAGCTTCTGCCACTGATCTTGTATTTATCTTTTATTTATCTCGGGCATCCCTTGCTATAGTATCTTTCTTCTATAAAGTGTTTTCCCATTAAATGTTTTGGTAAAATCCTTCTTCTATAAAAAATTTTCACAAAACTCTTTTCGTGAGTCTCTTGGAATCAACCTCTCTACGAGTAGGAATGCCGGTAGAGGTAAGATTGCCTATAGCTGGATCTCCCCAGACCCCGCAAAAGCGGGACCCACACTGGGAGTTGTTATTGTTGTTGTTGAATAATAAGTATAACAAAAAAACAAAACACTACCAGTGTGAACCACCACCATCAATCGACAGGTGAGCCGACACCGTCACCCATCTAACAGCCCCCTTCTTTTCCTACCCAACTCTCCAATAGCCCCTTTTCCCTCTTTCTCTATCTCTCCCCTCCCCTCCACTCCCAAAGCTCATAGCCCACCACCCTATCGACCACCTACTAACTACCTAGCAAAGACCACGACATCCACCAGTGTAAAATCCCAAGTTCAAACTCTTTCTCTATCCTCCCCCTATGAACCAGTTAAGGTCCTCTTGACCTATTTCTTCTTTCCCACTTTAATACCTTATTACATGAGCAAATGGTTCTCAAATTTTTCCAGGATTTGAAATAGAATTGATGAAATTTTTGAATTTGGAGATGATGGGAAGAAATGGAGGTAGTAAAGAGAGGAGTTAAACAAGAGTTTGTCGGTCGTCGGGTTTTGCTACTAGATTCTATTGGGGGTTCATCGGGTTGCCTCGCTGATGGAGGTGGCAAGAGTGGTAGTAGGGTTGTAGAGATGACGAATGAATGAAGACAGAGGGAAGGAGGGAGCAGGGCCTTTGGGTAGAGAGAGGGGCTTGGCTAAGTGGTGGTGGTGGTGGAGTGGGTTGGCATTGACTGACCCACCGGCGGTTAGCAGGCACGGCAGCACACTAGAAGTTATGGTGGCGGCAACAGTGATGGGTTGAGGGGGTATTTGTGGGTCGCTTACTTATCTATTATTATTATTATTATTATTATTATTATTATTATTATTATTATTATTATTATTATTATTTATTGTTATTAAAATAAAAATTGAAAATTACCTATTGTTTTAGGTTACCAGTAACCAAGTGTTATTTTAGAAAAGATACTGATGACTTAGTGCTATTGGAGAAAAAAAATATAATTCAATGCTAGTTTCGAATAAATTTGATAATCAAGTGCTGCCTTGGGCCATGAACTCCTTAGGAAGAAAGCTTTCCCAGTAACAGTATTACCTTAAAAGGTAGCACCCTGTAACACATGCTTCAAAGCGTTACTTGTCATTCTCCACTTTATAACTTTTAATTTTGATTTTTTCTCCTTCTTTTTCTACTTTTTTTGTTTATGTTTTTTTGGGTACATAAAAAGACAAGTAGGAAAATTGAACCATGATAGCCTAAGACCTTAAAATTATTGTGATATATAAATAAGGGTTGGACTTGACACTATAATGCAATAATAGGGTTAGAACTAGGATAAGAAATGGCACATTTTGAACTAAGGTCTATCATGTACACAATACTTATATAAAATCCAGTACTAAATTACAGAGAGTCAAAGTCAATTAAGATAGTACAACTCCCAAAATCACACAAAAATAGAATTTTTTTTTTTTGCTTTTTAAAAAATTCTTCCTTTTTTCTTTTTCAAAAAATTTGAAGCATGACTTCCCCTCTCGCACACCAAGATTACACAATGTTCGCGTTGTGGGAAAAGGAGCATTTAGAAAAAAATAAAGGACATGATATACACAAGACACAAGGGATATAACAATAATACTGGGTTCGGAACAGAATTACACCTAAGCTATAGCCTCCTAAATCCGTTTAGCCAAAGGCTTACAAAGTATCAACCACTTCATATCAAGCTGAACATAGCTACTCAAGTCATAGCCTATTAGTGAACAAACTAACTTATCAAACTTGCAAGAAAAACTATCAATAACAATGAAACAATAAAAATTGGAGAGTTGAAGAAAGAAAGAGCACATCCATATGATCAATGCAGCAAAATATGGGCCGATTTTAACTTATCAAATTGTTGGGTCCAGTCAAGAATTAGAAAGACATACTCAGAACAAGCCAACAAATTGGTCATTAGCCTAGCAAGTTGATCATCATGAATACACTGTATAGGCACATTAATGGGTCCTAAGGCCACAAGTCCTTTAATCTTGGCATGTTCAAGAGTCTGATCCAAATCAACAATTGTAGGCACAAAAGTCTTATACTCTAAAAATTCAGACTTGGATGGCTCAAAGTGATAGTTAGTTATGATAGAGTTAAAAGAAAAAGATTCATATTCAACATAGATATCTACATTCAGACCCTCATTGATGTCAAACCCACATGAAAAAGACTCATATTTCACAGAGAAGTTATCATCGTCAAATTCCAAATTGGTGGGTTCAACGACTGCCTCACATGATTGTTGTACCCAAATATCTTCTTATTCATTAAAGTCATGATGCTCATCAAACTCACTAGCACTTTCAAATTCTTCACCCTTCTCAAACTGACAAGAGTGGTTAAAAGTAGTAGGTGCATCGGTAGAATCTAGGATATCCTTAGTGACATCCCTAGGTGTGCTTGTCTGGGGAGCAAAGTGATGGTGTAAAGACATAGAAAGGTCATTCTCATACTCTAGGTCAAACAAAGGCAAATTATCATGTAAGTCGAGCCTAAATTGGATGGAAGACTCAAAATCATCATAAAAACTTACTGCAAGTTAAAGAGATCCTAAACTAGAATCAGACTTATACAAATTATAATCCTCCCTACTCTGATTAAAATAGTGATAATATTCAGCAATTCTCTCCTTCATAGTCTCCATCATTTTATCGATCAATTCATGTATTGTCTTTCTAAGACTCACACATGTAGCATTAATATAATCACGATAAGGGCAATTGTGAACATCATGATCAGAAGACTCATAATAATTGCACCGATAAGGAATTACACAAGAGTGACATAGGTGATCATAACAGCCCCTAAAATGTTCCTGGTGGTGAGGAGTGACATGAAAAACATACTCGCCATCAGTCGGGTAACCTATGGCTCCCTTAACTTGTTCAAACTCATAAGTGTCCCAAGCTGATTTTTCGAAGAAATCACAAATCTCATCTTAAGTTCTAAATAATAATGCTAATAATCCTCTAGGACACATAGACTCGACACAACCTCTAAATTCATCATTTAAACCCATAACAATGACTTCATAAATTTTCTCTTTTGTAAAAATTTGATGCAATTGAGCACGATAATCATTAGGTCTCCATAAATGGCTCTAGAAAGATTCATGCTCAAATTGTGGGAAATAAAAAACTAATTTTTTTTTTTTTTTGAAATTTCAATTTGTTTGGATTTTCAATTAAAACATACTATAAAAAATCTATGAGATATGAATCAAATTAATTGTAACTAATCTAAAGATGAAAATTATGAAACTAATCTACTGATAGAAATTATGAAATTAATAAGATAACAAAAAAACAAAAAAGAAAATAATGACCTAAATTCAAACCACCATCCCTACCAATGACGCCAAAAACTTGATACGATCTGAAAAGGATGTAAACTTTTACCGCATGCATATAGTTGTCAGCAGTAGTACTAAAGATCGAATTCACAGAGACATGATTGAATCTAGGGCAATGCAACTAATTAACCCATATTAATTCGACTGAAAGCAGCAAATAAGCAAAGTAGAATCATTCAACTAACATAAATTGAAACTAATCTAAACATGAATAAAACTATAAACTAAACAGCTACCAAATAAATTATCATAACCACTAACGAAATAGTGAATTCTAAATAAGAGGCACGGGAGAGGAAAGAGATTGCTTTATAAGCTTAAAAGCCAACGGAGAATATCTAATCTTCAATGAGTGTAAATCATGAAAATTGAGCATCCGCCATAAACCAAAGGGATTAGTAAAAATAGAAACTTTGATTGAGAGAATTTTTAGGGAAGTTAAAACCAAACTAGAATTGAAACTACAAAACTTAAATTGAGACTATAACTAGAAAAATTAAAATAAAACTAAAAGTAAAATAACTACATAAAACTCGAATTGAAAGAATTTCTAAAATTATAATAATATCTAAAACTACTAGAAATTAAAGCTAGAACTGAGAGGAAAAGGAATTGATAATTTTCTAAAATGCACCCATAACCCCCTATTTGTACTAGCAGTGACCCACCATGCTTTCCTAATTACATTGGCTTTCCTACTTTTCAAAAAATTCTTCCACTTTTCTAATTATAATAAATCTTTTTTTTAAAGTAACTTTCACACTTTTCTAATTGTACCCAAATACCAAATTATAATTACTTTATTTATTTGGAAATGGACTCCATAACCATATTTCTTAGATTCTTTCACAACTGCAATCCTGAACTTTCCAATTTTTACATGCTAATCCCTAGATGATCTTCTGGGCTTGACTTAGTGTGTTGAAAGAGGATGAGACATTGACTTCTAACCTAGGGACAAAACAAAGATCAGGATGTGCTTGCACAAGAGTTAGGTCACCGTGCCAATTAATGGAAAATCATCTCTTCAACCTTCAATTTCCAAGCTTTTTTCTCATCCGCTTATTACTTGCAAAACTACACAAAATTCTATTAAAGAACAAAATAAGTTCGAAGACAACTTAAATCTAGGTGAATAGCGGCATAATATTTAGCACTTTTGGTGACTAAACAAGCGGTTCTTAACTAATCATAATCCCCTGGGGATTAGTTCATCATACCTAATTAATTAGAATTATACCCAGATTGACTCACTTATTTAGATTAACCTTAATGGGACTAGGATTAGTTCTTCTTTATTCGGACCATCCCTTCAACCGCTATAAATAGGGGATGCCCCACAGGGTTATGAGCATGAATTAGACTCCAAAAATTAGCGTCAAACAACACCAACTTTTCATCAGTGAGAACATTGATAAATCACGAGAGATTTTCTAGCAGAGAGATACTAGAAATTACAGAGGTAGAAACTAGGCCAAATCCCGAGAGGAACATATATACATTAAGGGCCAAGAGTGAGATTGGTTGACTCAAAGAAAGACATCACTCTACTGGGCTTTCAGGTAAATTAGGTGGGTCATCGTGAGGGCGTAAGTTGAGCCTGCCTTCCTTCCTTTTATCTCTTTTCTCTTTATATTTCAAGTGTCGTAAAGATGTAATCTTTATGTAGTTCCTTGCTTGCTGTAATTTCTTACTTTATGTAGAATGTTTTTGGACTAGTATTGTGCCTCTTATTTGTATTATTTGATGTGATTGATGCTAATATCCCACATGATTGTGTGATAGTGTAATCAAGATTTAATTTCACATATCAAATAGTAGAGACTGTCAGTGTGATGCATTCCATCATATCACTGCATCATTACCTCGAATCTGGATCCTAAGTTTGGACCTATGGAGTTAAGATTAAATTTCGGTTGTCTCTCAGGGTTTGTAGTTCGTTTTGAAAAGTATACTTGGTTTGTAAGTTTTCCCTTAAAACTCGTTGGCAACTCTATTAGTCAATTCCATTGCTTTCTCCAATTTTTAATTTTTATTTTATAATTTAGAGGGTTCTGAATCCAAGACAATATCTCTGTTTGGAGTAAGATTAGGGCCCAACACTACACGATTTCCTAGATTAGGCTGGTTGACCCAACTCCTGGATTAGATAGTTAGCACCACCAGGAATTAGATCAGGTAATGGACATAATTTTGGCCTAAGAATAGATCAGAATTCTGGTTCTGTCTCTTGATCCAATTCATTAATCTACTAGATTCACATTTTTAAGAAAAAAGAAAATTTAAAAACAATTTTAAATTCCAAAGCAAAAGAAAATAGAATAATAAACACCCAGCAAACAAGTCCAATCATTTATGGGGGACCGCGATCGAGGATAAGTTTCCCAGGGACAATGGCCCTTATACGTATTAAGAAGCCAGACACCTCATCTTTAACGATAATAAAATAACGTATTGTGTTTATACATTCTTCGATTCAGTCAACCTATCTTTGATGGAAGCCCTGTTGTTTGAGCCTTTTAAAAAAGAATTTCCGCTCCACTCAATCGTATGTTTTTTCCATGTCAAGTTTGAGCGCGACTTATGATTTATCTCTTTTCATGTTTTTAAATTTGTTTATAACTTCATGTGTAACGAACATGTTATCATAGATAGAACGCTTCAGTACAAACATGTATATTTTGTACTCGGTCGATAATTTATTTCAGAATTGGGCCCATTCTATTAACCAAAGTTGGGCAATAATCTTGTAATTGGTATTGCACAAACTTATTGCTCAAAACTACATTGTTGTTGTTGTTGGGTTATCTACCTTCAGGATCAAAGCGATGAGCATGTGATTAATTTTCTTTAACAGCTTGCTTCTAAGAAAGAATGATTTAATAGTCTTACAAACATCTTTCTTGAGAATGTACCAATAATCCTAAGAAAAGTCACACCAACGCCATCAAATTCTAAGACTTTCTATTTATCATCTGAAAAATTACATCTTTAATTTCATGGTCTCAATAGGTTTCAATAGATTATTAATTTATCACTACTCTTAAGCCAAAGCAAAGGGGGAAAAAAAAATATTGGTCACAAAAGAGGCAGTTACACTTTGCCAGCAAAAATTAACAAAACAAACAAAAAACGGAAGGAGAGCGAGGTTCAGGTCGCTGTTGTCGGTTGTTTGCTTGTTGATTATGAATTATGAAAGAAAGCAAATGGAGAGGATTAAATTCAAGCATAAAAATCCCACAAAATCACCTAATCAGACGGTCCTCGTTTATGCATTCTTGTGGTGGGTCCTGCTCCAGATAACCCCAACCTGTTAATGTCATCAGCCATCTTCATTACTCTGCCTCTGCCTCTCCCTCTCCCTCTCCTTCTCGTTCGCCCCTCTTCCCCTTTCTAGTCGTTTGGAATTTCTCTGTTGTCTCCTTGGCAAGATCGGGTTGTTCCTTTCTTGCCAAGAGAGGAGAAGAAGAGGGAAAAAAGATCTGATCTTTGTTCTCGATACTTTGTTGAGTCAGGAAGAGCAACAAATTTATTGTCAGAATCTGATAAAGATCTCAAAGGGGCTTTTGTTTTTCCCTTTTTATCAGGTAAGAATTTTTTTTTTTCTGGGTTATTATTATTTCCATTTGAATTTGTTGTTGCGTTTTGAACGATTTTGGTAATTTCTAGCAGTTGACCCTCCTGTCATTTTTGTGGGTATTCTGTGTTGATTGGTGGCTTCAAAGTTTGAAACTTCATATATTTTTTTATCTTGTTGTTGTTCTCTTTTCCTCGAGATCTGAACATTTTGCCTTCTGGGCATTGCATTTATCTTAAAATTTGATCTGGGTTCATTCAATTTCATTGCTCTTTTGGCTAGCCTTTTTTTGGTTTAATTTGAAAGTGTGATGGGTTTGCGATGGATGAAGATCTAGGTATGTCAGTGTTTGGGCACTATACAATTTCCTAGTAGGATAAGGGACTGTTGTTTCAAGTGTAACATCGTGTGTGTGAGGTGTTAGACTGTTATATCCTTAGATCTGTTTTTAAGGTTAGTGTTAAGTATCTTTGAATGGGTCAAAAAATGTTTATATTCTCTTTAAACAGCGTGGATGGGCATTGGACATTGACTATTGCTTAAATTGCATATTTTTGCTTAATCTTCTAGGATTTGAGAATTGATATGATGTTCCCTTTGATTTGTCAAGTTTGATGATTAGGCAATGGGGAGGAAAGGGGGTTGGTTTTCTGCTGTAAAGAAAGCCTTGAGCCCTCAATCTAAGGAGAAGAAGGACCAGGTCTGAAATTGTAGATTACCTTTTGCCTTAATGTATTCTCAGCATAGTAGCAGTGGGGTTGAAATTGTTACCGTTTTCATCATATCAGAAATCAAAAGCGAAGAAGAAATGGAGTGCAGAAAACAAAAACGAAGATTTAGTTACGCCATCGGAGCCGATCATGGTGGCTGCTGCTCATGCTGCTCCTCCTATGCCTCCACCTGCCGAGGAGACAAAGCTAGCTGAAGTCGACATTGAGGACGAGCAAAATAAACATGCTTATTCGGTTGCAATTGCCACAGCTGCAGCTGCTGAGGCTGCTGTAGCAGCTGCTCAGGCCGCTGCTGAGGTTGTTCGTCTCACAACTGCACCCCGTTTTGCAGGAAAATCAAAGGAGGAGGTCGCCGCTCTCAAAATTCAGACTGCTTTTCGGGGATACTTGGTATAATTTGTTTTTTTTCTATCTGCCTCTTTTATCCTGGTTGTCCTGAGGTGATTGTGGTTTGATTTGGACTATCTGCTTCATTATCATTCTTATGAGCTTCTGAAACGTGAAGATGCTTGTGTTTTCCCTCCATGAATTAAAAATGTTACATTAATTGTCCTCTACTTCTTTTGTTGTGTACTTTAGTACCTGTCAATCCATTGTTTGAAGGAAACAGCTGCTTTCTATTCAATTATACCGGTTACAGTGAACCCCGTCCCCCTCAAAAGTTAAAAAAGAAAAAGAGAAAAGTTCCTTATTCTTGGAGGATGCAGGGGCAGGGGTTGTGTTGGATAAGGACGGGGTTAGTCGGGTAGGTGATAAGTTTCAATGCGATGTGGGGTTCCATCAGTTTTAAGATTATATTATGAACATGGCTATTTGAATTTACTCTCATTGATCAAATTATGTGCTTTAGACGTTGACTGGCCTCTTTTCCAGGAAATTGCTTTTTTCCCGTGTATTTTCAAATGCAATAAACTACAATTGCTATGTGGCTATGATCAGTGTAAATTGGGCTTTTATTAATTAGGATGCTGATTAATCATGTATGTCTTGTTTTTCCCAGGCAAGGAGGGCATTGCGAGCTTTGAGAGGTCTTGTGAGGCTAAAGTCATTGATTGAAGGGCAGTCGGTGAAACGACAAGCGGCAACAACTTTGAGATGTATGCAGACCTTGGCCCGTGTTCAGTCCCAGATTCGTTCACGAAGGATCCGTATGCAAGAGGAAAACCAAGCTCTCCAGCGGCAGCTGCAACAGAAGCATGAGATAGAGATTGAGAAGTTGAAAGTGAGTTGTCGAAACTCTTTTTCCTTTCCCCCCTTCTTTTGTTGCATTAGGTGATTTGGTAGATGGTGACTGGCATCGTAGACTGAGGGCTGTGCATGTTTTGAAAATCACTATTGTTGTTGGTGTCTGTTCAATTATATATAAATAAAATATAGTAAATGAAAACTATGTCTAGACTTACCTGCTGGCTGCTGCATCAAACAGAACCCAAAACTACCTGGTAGTGTCATCCAGATTACATTGATATAAACAAAATCTCTCTTGTTTGTATTTTAGAAATAGCCTCTTGGACCATGCTTGTTAGGGCTAAAGCTGCATCTTCTAGGGTTCTTTGAACCCTGTTTCAGAGGGCTCCATATATGATGCTTTGTTGTTGAATTTATAAGCCATTCTGGTGATCACTCTTTTGACAATTATTTACTACCGCTGCTGTTAGTAAAATTTGCTAGTGAAAGAATATATAATGCGTGAAGTGGAGATCCTTTGTCTACTTCTGTGTTTATCGAGTTGTGCAAAATGTTAAATGTATGATGACATATATGATACGTTTCTGTGCAATGAGAATGGGAGGTTAATTTTAGCTTATATATCTTATGGCAGATGGGAGAAACATGGGATGACAGTATACAATCCAAAGAACAGATTGAGGCGAGTTTGTTGAGCAAGCAGGAGGCTGCTATGCGAAGAGAACGGGCATTGGCTTATTCCTATTCTCATCAGGTACTTCATTCATCATAATGTATTTATCTGCTTAGTTCCAGCATTTGATTTTCTTATCCCCCTTTTGAACTAAACAGAACAACCCCGTTATCTGCTACACTGGATTTTTGGGTCTATCCGCGGTGTACAGAGTGTTTCTGTTTACTTCTGATCAAATGCTTATTAATTAAAAAGAAGAGCCACCAATTTTCCACTCATTCGTTGTGTCTTATGTTTGTAAAACAACGTTATGAGTCTTGTACGTTATCATCCTTGATGAAGGCAAAAACTGACTTCATTCCATCTTGCTACAGCCAACAAGGAAGAACTCCAAATATTCAAACCCGACATTCATGGACCCGAACAATCCGCACTGGGGATGGAGTTGGTTGGAAAGATGGATGGCCGCTCGACCGTGGGAGTCTAGAAGCATGCCAGAAAAGGAATTCAATGACCATGGCTCAGTGAAGAGTTTCCGGACACTTTCTGTTGCAGGTGAACTAAACCGGGCTTGTGGCCTTAGGGGCCTAAGTCTCGACAATAATAAGCCCTCCCCAACTGGTCAAAGTCAAGTTCGACCTCCTAGTCGCCAGTCACCATCTAACGCTGCAAGGCCCTCATCAGTGACCCCAGGATCCGGAAAAGCAAAACCAAATGGCCAAATGGGAAATGGGTGGGGCCCAGATGAGGACACCAAGAGCATGATGAGCATTCAGTCGGAGCGGCATAGGAGGCATAGCATCGCTGGGTCATCTGTGGGCGATGATGAGAGCCTTGCTAGCTCCCCATCCGTTCCAAGCTACATGGCTCCAACGAAATCGGCTAAGGCAAGGACAAAGGCCCCTAGTCCCTTGGGTCCGGATGAGAAGAATGGAATTCCCGATCAAAAGCCGCTACCCATGGGTTCTGCAAAGAAGCGGCTTTCTTTCTCTCCAGGTGGGCACCGGAGGCATTCAGTTCCGGGGAAAGTAGAGAGTGCCCCCATGAAAAACGCCCCCATGCATACGGTTGAGGTACTCGTTACAAATGGAGGGAGCAGGTGAGCAGGCAAAGTCAACACGTGCAAGCATTAAATAATGGGATAAGCTATTGCTGACATGAGTCTTTTGATTCTCATATTGTTTGAGGTGCAGTTGGAGAAGAGTGAATAAAAGACTGAATTAGGGATTTGTTTTGACGAGCATTGTTTGTATTTGTTGTTCATTTGTTCTTTGTTCACCAAAGTGCTCTTTCCACTCGTGAGTCTTGTACTTTGTCAAGTCATAGGGGTTATTGAAGTTAGTTTAATTGTATTGTAATAATCTTGTGTAGTTTGCTTGCATTTCAGTCTTGTGCCCCTGTTTGGAATTCTTTGGTTTTCTTTGATATCTTGTGATTGTGCATGAAAGATGATATAAATTGAAGTTGGTTCTTAAGTCATGTGGTCATTGGTTTGATGGTTGGCTATCTTATTATGCAATAAATGGTAAATCGCTCTGGATATTCAGGACCACCGTACGTCGCTTGTGCACTTGAGTCCCAAGGCTATTTAATAGAGCATCAGTAGTTTCAGAACCAGGGCATTTGCCGGTTTCTGAACAACACAAAACAGTAGAAAAGGTTTCTTCTAGATCCATTTTTAAAAAAATTTGGAACGGCAACTCAAATGAGGTCCTTGTGCAAATTGTCCTGTGTCTCTAATCTCGATAGGGGTAGATTATCAATGATTTTTATTTTAAGAGTTCATCTGCCTATTAAAACCAGCCTTTTTATATGGTACATGGGTGAGACTAAAGTTTGTCATAGTCCACCATTTCGTCTCTGGCTCGACTAAACAAACCCTATCTAGCCAAGACTTCAGCCTGGACTTGGGTTTGGTATGAACTAATTGTGGGTAATTGTATCTTGGATCTTGTCCCAGAAATACAAATTCAAAGGTACTTAAAAATTAAAAATTTTTGACCATCCTGATACCAACTTTTTATGGCTAAATTGATCGATGTTCCACCGATGTAGATATTCTTGTCAACAGGGCGTAACAGTGTGTGGTCCAAGGGTCAATTAATTAAGGAGTGACGAGCTCAATTAAGGAGTTTAAAAAAAAGTAAATATGCAAAAGTGAGAAAATGCTCCAAAATGCATGATTGCTTCTGTGTTGGGTTACCTTAATAATGATGAAGGGACAGGCTGCAGGATGCCAGGCGCACCAACTAGCCTTTTGAGAAAGCTCACATTCTTCAGCTCCGCTTAAATTTTTCAAGTGTTCATCACTACTCTTTTTGGGTGAAAGAGATCAAATGAAAAATTTCTCCTCTCATTTATGTCAAACAGAAAAATGAAAAATACGTGTAGCACTGCAGAAAAGCTTGCAGGAACATGTGAAGATAAGACCACTCCCTATGGTGAGCCTGTTTTTTGGCTCACCAATGGAGGCCTACCATCGCCACATCAGCCTTTTCTCTAATTCTTTAGCTCACAATTCTTACTCTTTCCAATGGAAGACTCACCATTTTGGCTCATGAAATAAAATGATACCAATAGATCCCACACCTAACAATATTTAATTAGGTTGGTTTTTTTGTTTTGATTGGTTATTTGAGTTTATTAATGTTGGGATAAATAATATGTACATAATAATTACAAGAGTTCTATAATAAATAAAAAAATAGACCAAAAAAATTACAATAGTTAAATAATTTTTTTAAAAAAATTATAACTTTTTTTAAAAAAACCCAAAAAAACCCCAATAAATTCTATCCAACCCTCTCTCTTCTACTTTTCTCTCTCCTTTCTGTCACAAGCCCCAGCGTGCTCATCTTCTTCTTCTCCATACCCCATCTCTGTTGCCTCTTCTCCTTTCTCTCTCCTCCATTTCTTTTCAGCCACTCTGCTTCCAAATTCCAGTCCAACCTTTTGTTTTCCACCCATAAGAAAAAGGAAAATAAAAAGAAAGCCCAAAAAAAAAGAGCAAAAGCACAAAAAAGGAGAGGTGAGCGGCCTGTGTCTCCGAGCCGGCCTGTGAGCCTCAAGCCACGAGCATGTTGTTGTGCGTCCACGAGAGACTCACCCGCGCGCCAGCTCAAATTTTCAGCCTGCGAGACTGCCATTGGGAGTACTCTAATACATGCTCTGAAGAGCTTCTGTCAAGCAGTTGCTTTAAAACTTTTTCGTTTTTTAATTCATTTATTTTTACTGTACTGCAGTGAAACATTTTTCTCATGTTGCGTGCAACACTCATGTTGTGTGCAAGAACAGATGTGATATTCAAAATTGTAATAATTTTAGGGGTATAAAGTTCCTCAATCACTCTATAAAGTTATGGGAGAGGGTAATTGAGAGAAGGTTACGGAAGGATATTTCGATTTTAGAAAACCAATTTGGTTTTATGTCAGGCAGGTTGACTACGGAGGCGATTTACCTCTTCAGAAGGCTCATGGGTTTGCTCAGAGATAGAAATGTGGATCTCCATATGGTGTTCATTGACCTGAAAAAAGCATATTATAGAGTCACGCGTGAAGTGATTTGGAGCTGCTTGAAAAAAAAAGGAGTGTCACCCTTGTATATTCGAACTATTAAGGATATGTATGAGGGAGGTAGGACGATTGTTAGGACACCAGGAGGAGTCACCAATGACTTCTTTGTTGGTATGGGCCTGCATCAGGGTTCCGCCTTAAACCCTTTTCACTCTAGTTATGGATGTACTGACAAGAGGAATTCAAGATGAGTAACCATGGTGTATGCTATTTGCAGATGACATTATTTTTATTGACAAGACCATACAGGGAGTTAATGACAAGTTGGAGTGATGGAGGCATACACTAGAATCTAGAAGTTTTAGAGTAAGCAGATCAAAGACGGAATACTTTCATTGCTGTTTCAGTGGAAGGGTAGATGCGGGGGGAGAAGTCACCCTGGATGGGAGGCTGATAACTAAGGTCGATAAATTTAAGTATCTAGGCTTGATCATTCAACAGAATAGGGATATTGACGAAGACATTAACCAGCGAATAAAAGTGGGCTAGCAAAAATGGAAGTATACCTCAGGTGTGCTGTGTGATAAGAGGGTGCCCCTAGGATTGAAAGGCAAAGTCTATCATATGGTAGTTAGACCGGCTGTTCTTTATGGATTAGAATGTTGGCCTCTAAAAAAGACGCAGGTTCAAAGGTTGTTGGTAGCAGAGATGAGGATGATTAGGTAGATGTGTGGGTACTCGAGGATAGATGGAATTAGGAATGGAGTTATCCGGGATTTAGTTAAAGTAGCTCCTATTAAAGATAAGATGAGAGAAACAAGACTCCGATAGTTTGACCATCTAAAAAGGAGAAGTGTGGACGCTCCAGTGAGGAGATGTGAGATGATCAATATCCCCGAAGGCAAAAAAGGGAGGGAACGTCCAAAGAAAAGTTTAGACGAGGTGATTAGAGAGGACTTGAAAGTTGTCGGTTTGACGGGGGATCTAGCTCAGGATAGGAAGCAGTGGCTGGATAGGATTAGGATCTTAGATCATAGAGAGTCCACCCCGTAGTTGTCTTCTAGTTCAGTGGCATAGTGCTGGTAGTGGTTTTTTCGCATGTCGTGTTTGTATGCAGGTAGTACTTTCTTCTGGGAGGAGTCATCGTTTGCTTACTTCGGGCTGTTAAGGTATATCACCTTCTTCTGATAGAATGTTCCTATGCTACATAACTTCAGTAACTAGCCCTTTTAATATATCTTGGGCATTCCTTGATATGTGTCCCTAATTTTCTCAGTAAATGTTTTCACAAAATCTTTCCTCTATGAAATATTTTTACAAAATCCTTTTTTGTGGGTCTCTTAGAATCAACCTCTCTATGGATAGGAATGCCGGTAGAGGTAAGGCTGCCAACAGTTGGATCTCCCCAGACCCCACGAAAGTGGGACCCACACTGGGAGGTGGTGGTGTTGTTGTATTTATTTTTCTTGTACTGCAGTAAAGAATTTTTCTCATGTTAGATATGCATATCATTGGAGTTGTGAAACTGATGATTGTCCCAAACTGATAAAATTAAAGGACTTGTATATAGTTTTGTGGGTTATTCTGCATATTATCAATTAGCTTTGGGTTGAAATCTCATTTGAGCTTATACGTATGAATCATTTGTTTAAGGTCTAATTTCTATAAAATCTAAAATGGTATCAGAAAGGTACTCATTCCTAATTAGCTACCGTCCCCATTTGATTAATTGTGCACATGTGTTGAACTTTGTTAACAGTCCACGATGTCGTAGAGAAATAGCTGGAATGGTTCATAGGAGTATGGTTACTGTTGGAGTAATTTCCGTTATATGGAAATTTCATGAGATAATTATTTCCATAAAAATGGTTATGAAAATATATTTTTGAGTTATGCCTAAATAATAATTAATTATTTTGATAATTAATTATTACAATGCACCTTTTGATAAATAATTAATTTGATTAATTATCTATGAATAGGTACAAGTTAGTTTAGATGATTAACTAACTTATACCTTTTAGTGAAAGGGTGTCTTTTAATGAAAAAGGTGTGTTTATGAAGAGATATGTCACTTTTGAAATGGTATTTGTGGAAGGATGCTATCCTTTCATGAAGAGGTGTGAATATCTCTATAAATATGTGGCATGGTGGCATGTAAATGGTAATGCCTTGATGGGCATGATCGAGAGAGTTATACTATCACCATAATCCCTAGAATTTCTGTCATGTCTTGGAGACTTAGGGTCCTCTCTTCATGAGTGCAGCAAGCAGATAGGGAAGACTTCTTTGTATCCCAAATACCTGTTCAGGTAGCTCTATTGCACGTGGGGGCGAATAGAGTTTTTAAAAAAAGCATACTTACACCTGCTTAGAAGCATTGGTTAATTTGACACTGAGTTTGTCTGAGACAAACTGATATCTGTATCTATCAAACTGAATTTTTATACCAATAATCTAAAGACTCTATTTCGTCTGACACAAAGAAGCCGATTATTTATATGTCAACTGAGGGTTTGATGGAGATAGAGACATGATTGTAAAAAGGATGCAATGGCTATTGTGTGTTATTTATACTAGTTTTCTTTTGATGTAATCAACATTATATTGATTTGTCGTACAATAAAGTACGGTAACAGTCTTGAGGTTGTTATGTGTATAATTTTGATTGTGAGATCTAAAGAGATCTATAATCATATATATATTTATACGAGTTATGGTATGGAAAAATTTTAATATGATATCAAAATAATGTATTATAGCTATGTGTTTATGTAGTGAATAAATTGTAAATTCCATAAAGATAAGTGGTTTATTTGAACTTGATGGATATAATATGAAAATTACCCCAAAACAATCATGAATGCATTCAACTCTATTTTTGACTTTGTCTTGATGGATGAATTTATCCAATGGCGGCAATACAAGAAGCTGGTGCAAATTGATTACAAGATAAGTGTCTTTCACTTTATTACTTTCAATTTTCTCTTGTTTTTGTCTTCAATTTGGCTTAGTTTAATACTCTCAAAATAGGATGTAATATCTTGTGAGTAGGCAATTGAAAAGAATTTAACCTCATTGTTTATTCTTTTCTGATCTTTCAACTCTTGATTATTATCATCTTACTATTGGATTGTGGATATATGGTGGAGTGTCAGTAATCGTATATGATTTATCAAGCGATTAAATATTGATCGTGATTATCATTATAATGCATATCGTGGTGGCAAAAATGCAATATTTGTTATGGAATACGAAAATCAAGCCTATGTGATTGGGGTTTGAGATGATAATTATAATGTCATTAAATATTCTTATGGTGGAAGTAATTTAGGGAGTAAAATTATGCATAATTTTCATAGTGTTGTATTAGATGGTCACCAAAGATGATAAGAGCAAAATTATATTTACTATGCCACTGATATTGCTAATCTGTTGGCTTGATAATGCTCACAATCAGTATAATTTTGCTATCATGACAATAATTGCTGTTATATGGTTCATATGGTGGGTATTTAAGAGTGATTCTGTAAAGATTTACATTGTGTATGAAAATTTACTATGATATATGTATCCTAACTTAATATGCTTTAAGGATAAGTATTTTTATTCTTAATTGGAGTATGCTATTTTCATGTTCTCTTGTGAAATAGATGACCATACATCTAGTTGGATATTTAAATGCCATTTGGACAAAATATTCACATGATATTTATGATTCATGAAATGTGGTTTATGGATCGATATTTAATATGAATGTAAGGATAAATGATTCATCCTTCATATAAATAAATGTGAAATATAATATATTTATTTCTATGTGATTCTAATTTGCTAGAATATGTATCTGTTCATGGATGTATGGTTGGACTTGTTAATGCATTTTTTAGCATGGTTTTAAATACCTCTGTTTTTATTATGGACATTGGGATGTTATTTCTTCTAGTTTTGGAATTGTTCACATGGTGTTAATGATTCATGAGGTTATATATTATGATTTAATATGTCGATGTGAATGAATCTTAAATAGGATAAAAGTTTTATCCTTGATGAAAATAAATATAATATTTTATTTGTTTTCCTGAGATTTTGTTTATATACTAAAATATTAGAAGTCCACGAGGACTTGTTATAATATTTTAGTATGATTAATTTGAAGTCTATGGATATAAATTTAACTTATGGACTTGTTTACGACCATATGATTTTTACTATGGTCAAAAGAATTGAATGCATACGGATGTAATGTAAATGGGTATATACTTACATTAATCCATGAACATACATATGATGATCCTATAGTTATTTACTCTAGCTTGGAATAAATGGTGTGGGTATACTATGTTTATATGGTGATGAGATACGTTTTTAAGTTCGTTAATTGAAATTATATGACTATAGTTTCAAGTTGGACTTGAATGAAAACATGAAAATATTTTCATGTATAAACCTTGTTTAGAGGTTGAGATATCCAAGTTTTAATAGATGGACTTCGGTTTAATAGATGGTTGACTTTGCAAGTCTTGTGGGCTCATTATTAAGACTTACAAAGGCAATGAATCCAGATGGACAAATAAATATACATGTGCGTTTAATATAATGACTTCAAGTCATGAGACGTTAGCAAAGTTATTGTTATCAAAGTCATAGAATGCATCTAAGGACTTTGGAATGGATGGAGCAAAGCCCATGTTAAGTCACTTATGGTGGAACCTCAACTTAACTCTCACGAAAACATCGAGTCTTAAGTTCAATGAGTCAAAGTACACCATCTTTGTGATTTGTTAGCACTCATTATTACAATTACCATCCAAGCGGAGTGCTAAATAACACATATTTTTAAAGGGAGGGCGAGCTATTGCTCTTAATAAACCTCAATGGGAATATTTGAGTCGATATAGAAAATAATTTGATTAGGTTGTTTATACTTAATCAATAGTGTGACTTATTTCTTATACTCAAATTATTCCATTAATACTTTATGGGGTACTGATGAGGTTTGCATAGTAAGTGTGAAGTTTGGCCGTTTCTGTCGAGCTTGGGCTTGGCTCTAGAGCACTTACAAAATGGATACGGGACACATGACCGTTAATAGTGTCAAATTACTAAGTGATCTGGGACGGAAGTCTTGTGTGTGGCTTAGATGCAAGTGGTCAAAGAGGATAATTGGTTCAAAGCATAGCCTAACATGTTGTCCTGATCATTTGACGAACATGTCACTAAGATGGGGGCTCAATCGCAGGACACCTTTATTTATGCACGAGACCTCCGGAAATTCGAAAAACCATTTTTTATGGAAATGGTGGGGGATTGGAGTAATTTTCATTAGATGAAAATTTCATAAGATAATTATTTCCATAAAAATGGTTATGGAAATATATTTTTGAGTTATGCCTAAATAACAATTAATTATCTTGATAATTAATTATTACAATGCACCTTTTAGTAAATAATTAATTTAATTAATTATCTATGAAGAGGTGCAAGTTAGTTTAGATGATTAACTAACTTATAACTTTTAATGAAAGAGTGCCTTCTAATGAAAAAGGTGTGTTTATGAAGAGACATGTCCCTTTTGAAATGGTATTTGTGAAAGGATGCTATCCTTTCATGAAAAGGTGTAAATATCTCTATAAATATGTGGCATGATGGCATGTGAATGGTAATACCTTGATGGGCATGATCAAGAGAGTTATACTATCACCATAATTCCTAGAATTTCTATCATATCTTGAACACTTATGGTCCTATCTTTGTGAGCGCAACACGCAGATAGAAGAGGTTTCTTTGTATCCCAAAAACCTATTCAGGTAGCTCTGTTGCACGTGGGGGCAAATAGAGTCTTTAGAAAAAGCGTACTTACACTTGCCTAGAAGTCTCGGTTAATTTGACATTGAGTTTGTCTGTAACGAACTGATATCTGTATCTGTCAAACCGAATTTTTATACCAACAGTTACAACAGTTCCGAACTACATAAGAATTGATTGTCATATAATCCATGATTTGTATTATCTTGGATAGTAATTGAAGGACAAAATTTATGGTCGTCTGTAATATGCAATTGAAAGTACCAATTGATCATATATAAGTGTTTGTGCTTGTTGCATGAAATCTGTTCTTGTTTACTGACTGTGATTTGATATTATTTTTTGTACGAACATTAAATTGTCGTTTCTTAATTGAAGACCCTAATATTCATTTAAGAGAATGAATACACTCATAACTGGATATCAAATCGAAGTATAAAAAGCATTTCTATTAGTCATATATAGCATTTTGTTACAATTAGTGGAGTCCATTACGAATATAACTAGGTAATAACAATGAGATAGTTTTTAGAAATAAAGTTAATGTCTAAATTAACACACATTTCTTAGCACTTGAGGTTACACGCAAATAGCATAATTGCTAAAGTAGATGAACTATTGTAAAGCTATCAATGCTAGTGATATCATGATTCATGGCCCTTTTTGTTTTTTGAAATGATAAGCTATACAACAATTATATAAGTCTTTTTTGAAGGGTTCTACCTATATTATCTTCAATGAGCATAGAAAGGAAAGAAGAATAAGGAATAGAAATTCACAAAATAAAAGAAGAATAGAAAGGTGAAACTTAGCAAACTAATTTGCCGTTCGATTGCCTTCTTTAACAATGTGATGGATGTAGACTTGATTGAAGTAACGAAGGTAGGCTTTTGTATCTTCCACCAGTGTTGAATTTCCTAAGGAATTTCAGCTTCTCCCTTCAAGGAATTAAGAAGCACTTGATTAAACCATTCAAGAACAATTGCTTGATATCTCGCTTGAGCTGGCGCACATACACCATTTGGCATTGTGGCTGCGTCTGTGAGTAAAACTGACACTGCTCCAAGATTGTGAGTTCCAGCTTGAAGAAATCTTAGCTCCCAACTTCTGATGACGAAACCTCCTGTTGCTGATATAGAATATTTGGATCCATCAAAATTGATTTTGATGAATCCTTTTACTGGTGGATTGACCTAACCGATGAAGGATGAGCACTTAGAACTTGGATTAGAATGTTGAAGGAATGAAGTATTTGCGTCCAACTCAAATCTTTTCCTTGTTTTCCATTCAACCTAATTTCTTGTAGCCCTAAGCATTGCTCTGTTGGAATTATAAATTTCGTTTTTAAACACTACTATATTACAGGTGCTCCATAGAAGAGAAATAATGAGATCAATTTGATTAGATTTTGTTTGATTTTTAGCACAAGTTAAAATATCTAAAATGGATATAATTCCTTCCTAAGTAAATTTTGACTTAATCCACTTATGTTGAAAATGCTAGTTTCTAAGTACCCTTAGTTACAAAACATTTGGTAATGAGACGGCTTGTTCATTCAATTTCCTTATGACAAAGCAAGCAAACCAGGTTTAAATGCAACCCTCATTTAATCAAGTTGCCGCAGACAGGCAAAGCATTATGGCAAATTTGCCATAGAAAAATCCTAAGTTTATGAATGACATCAATGTTCCAAATCTATGCAAACTTCCGAAATTTTTGTATATTCAAGGGAAGATCTTGTGCTTGCCATGTTGGTAATTTAGTGCTAAAAAAATCGCTTCCTAACGGACCCTAACAAAATGAGTCTTTCAATATTGTGTGATAGAATGGGAATACTCTTAGTTAAATTACATAAATTATGGCGCAAAAAAGGAACGAAGCAAAGAAAAGTTCTATTCCTTGTTAGGAGTGATAAAGTCACTTACAATTGCACCGATGTTCGTTAAATGATGTTCTTCCAAATGAAGCATCTAAAAATGTTTGCCTGTCCACAACAGTTGCTAGTCCAAGACTTAATGGACTGTCCATTGCTGACATTCAGGAAATCAACTTATGAAGGACGTATCTACTCTGAAGTAAACACTTCCACACCTAAGAATTAGTAAATTTGCAAGTACGGGAGAAGAAATGCGTAGATATAGGATACTTGGCACATACAATTTTGACCCAAAAATTAGTAGGTCAGTAAAATATTTTCAAGAAAGTTAAAGTTTACATAAGAAGGCTTTAATAACTGCATCTGCTTCAAAGCCAAAGTCCACCGAAGTTTTTGGGCGACAGACATTATCACAAGATACCATATGAAGACCTTTTTCAATGTTCAAATTTTTCGAAAAGAAATCTCGATTAATTCTGTCCAAATTTGTAAGGGCCATGCTTTCGTGCTATCACCGACTAACTGTTTAGTTGCTGATTTTACCAGTTGCTTTTAATTTGTTATCCGACGAAAGTATTAAATTGACTGTGTGAGTTTTTAACGACTAGTTTCAATAAAAGGGGCGATTATTTGACTAATGTTATCATTGACGCTACTTATTTATAAAATATTTGAATCTATGCTAAACCCAGTTTTAAAATCGTTTTTCGTTTTACTTGGCAGATTCCCAAAGTTTAAACCGAAATGTACATGGTAGGTCGTTCAATTTGGGTTTAACCTAACTATTGGCGAGTACGGATCAGAATTTAGCTGTATGTTATTAGTTTAACCCAAAATTGAGTCAAAAAAAAAAAGAGAGGTTGAAAAGGGGGACCGAAGTCGGGAGACCCCGACCCCCCCTCTCTCTCACCGCACGCTCTCTCTCTCTCTCTAGCCGAACTCTCTCTCTCTCTCTCTCTCTCTCTCACCGGCGACCGGCCACCTGGCGCTGCCGCCGGCCAGCACGCGTCACCGGCGAGAGAAAGGGACGGACGGTCCCCCACACCACGCGTCTCAGCCACCCGTTCCACCACCAGACTTCATCCACCTCGCTCAACCCCTCACCCACGCGTCTCCTCGCCCAGAACCGGCCGTCCACCTGCCGGAAACCGACGACCCACCTTCAACCTGGCCTCCTCTATAAATTAGAGCCAAAATCAAGCCTCAATCTGCCAGAATCATCACGAAACCGAGGGCTAGGGTTTGCTGACGGGCTTGGGTTCGGGAATTAGCGGTGTGGGAGCATCGGTATTCACCCTTTGAGGTTGAAACTAGGCTAGCCCAGGTAAGTGTTTCTCCCTCCTAAGTTATTACTATTTTCAAAGTTAATTTTTCAGCAGTTTAATGATGCATGTAACCTAGGCTTACTTCAATTCGTGTATGATGCTTGTTGAATGACCTAAATTAGCTATTACAGGCAAGTAGTTTGATCTGAATTCGTTTGAATGTGAGTAGGTCGGTTGGATTCAACTAAGCTAATGCATGTACATGAGGCTAATTCGAAATTGTTACACGCGGTTAGCTTGAATTCGATTAAAATTAGCTAATGTGTGAAAAAGAATTAAAATCGAAGTTAATTTAACGTATTTAGCTTCGATTCAAGTTAGTGAGTTATAGTTTAAAACGGAATTAAAATCGAAGTTAATTTAACGTATTTAGCTTCGATTCAAGTTAGTGAGTTGTAGTTTAAAACGGAATTAAAATCGAAGTTAATTTAACGTATTTAGCATCGATTCAAGTTATTTAGCTAATATATGAAAGGGGATTAAAAGCGAAGTTAGTATAACGTGTCTAACTCCCATTCGAACTGAACTAGCTAATGTATTATGTGTAAACGAAATAAATTCGAACTCTTTGTAGTGCATTCATGCTTGGGGAAGTTGATTCGAAATGCTACATATATGTTTAGAATCGAATTATGTTTGATGTACTGAATGAAATATTGTCGAATTATGAATAAATGTGGCTATATGCACGCTTGTTGTAACGCTTCGCTGAATGATGCTGGTTGCTCAAGTAAGGGCCTAAACTTCCCTCCCTTTTCATAAGCTAATATGATAAAATGTTGTGATCAATAAATCGATGAATCGAGTTGGTAGTTGGATGGTTTGAGGAAAGAATTATGAGTGTTCGAGGTCTTGTGGTATGGTACAAGTGAGGAGGGAGTCCGGATTGTGAATTGACCGCAATCGTGTGGATTGCGAGGCCATGTGTGGCTCATTGTGTTGAAATGATTACGAAGTGTTTAAATGTGATATGTGTATTTCCCTTTTCCTTGTATGTTTAAAATGTAACATATGTGTGGGAGGGTGATGTTATAGCAAATGACTTTTCATGTGTTTTAAATGAATAATAGCCATGTCTAGTAGCGAGCTATGGCCTATTTTAGCTATTCAAATAATGTTTGGGAGGAATCCCTAAAATGTTTTTAACAAAAGGGAGATGGGAATTATACGTTGCATGATTTTATTGTTTGAAACGGAAAACTACTAGCCGTTATGGCCGATACGCTTTAAGTGGCTAAGATAATGTGTTGCGGACAATATGATATGATGTATGTTAACCTAGGGGATAAGTCCGGATAAACCCTAGAGGCCCTGACGAGGGCTAATGTAATGGTCCGATATGTTATATGTAGCCATCCCGGGAGTAAGAGCTTAAGCGTGAGCGTTAGGTCTCACTATGGGGTCGAGAATGGTTCTCACCCAATCAGCACCCTGTAATGATCTTATGCCAGAAGTATTTTTGTATGAAGTTAAGAAAAGCAATTGGCCTTTGCCATTTTATACGTTTTAAAGAGGAAGAATGTTTTATGGGCCCAAAGAGGCCATATGGAATGAATATGAAATGCATACAAGGGTCGTTTTACGACGAATGCGAATTGTAAACTCCTTTCAAAAGATTGAGAACCTCAAGGTTATGAAATGCTTTCAAATGTTCAAAGAAAGTTTCATTGCAGATTTAAAGGAAATGTTCTTAAATATGATGAATGTGGCTTCAAATAGAATATGTGACATGCTAGTGAATCGTGAAATGACATTCAAATGTGCCTAGTGAATACATAAGTCATGACTTGTCCGATATTTATGTTCTTCAACCTGTGTCCTATAATATGTTGCCTAATACCATGTTAGTAGTAGCTAATTGCTTGATAAGTGAATATTATGGGTATTAATGCTTGAAAAAGGTTTTGTTTTAAGGAGTGGAGGAACACTCACTGAGCATGTGGTGGCTCACTCCATTTCCTCTCCCCTTTTTCCCCCAGGTGAAGAATGAATGGACCGCTAGTTGCTTCCGCTGATGTATCTATAATGTGAAGTTGTGAAGCCATCTGAAGTGATGTTTCGTTTTAAGAAAGTGCGTACGTTGGTCATGTAGTGGCTCAAAGCCTCTGGCAGTATGAACCTATGTAAATCTTTTGTAATAAATGTTTGTAAAGGGCTTAAGCCCCACCACGAGTGTGTGACTCGCTGGTACTCCTAGTTATTTTGCATTTTGGTTTAAAAGTTCACAGATACCCTGAACTTCATAATATAATTTTGAAAATTGTTGTAATTACAGACGGAACTCTGCCGGTTTCGTCCCAGGTTTTCCTAACCTAAGCTAAAGTTTGGTAAAAATTAAGAAGAAAGTTAAAAGAAGAAGAGCCTTAGGGGTCTCCATCGGGGGATCCTGTCGGTGTGACATTCCTGAAAGGTAGTCGGGGGTGTTACAAAATTATTGCTTGTAGATTTAGATAAGTTGAAACAATGTATCGTATGGCTAGGGGTAGACACAAGGTTAGGCTGCACAAGAATTGGTCTACCTGCTTTGGAGAGGGAACTAGCTTATCGTGATTATACCTTACTGTATGCTTCACAAAACATATTAGAAAATGTATTGATTGAAGGCCCGTCCCCGGAATATAGGGCAACCAAGGTACTTACCTAGAGAATCTTGGTGATGGACATAAAAGATTGCAGCTACAACTAATTTGTTTGCTGAAGTAGCATTTCTAGAGAAGATAAGTACTGACTTCTAAAGATCAATAAGTTGTACAAACTGATTACGTACCTTAAGAAGAAAATTATTAAGTTTATGACTAAGTTTTAAAATTGAACTTACAAAACAATAAACTATCATCAGCGAATATGATAGAAGGGATTTTTTCAGCCACTGGACATATTTTAATCCCTATTCTAGAATTTTTTTTTCAGTTACGGCAATATGCAATCTTTAAGTAGCACATCCATACATAAAATGAACAAGTAAGGTGAGAGTGGGTGACTTTGACAAGTCCCTCTTCAAGGTTGAATGAAGCCACATACCTCCTCGTTAATAGCGATAAAATAAGCATAAATTGTAATACATTCACACATCCATGCTATCCATGTGTCATCAAACCCTATATCGTTAAAGTAGGAGAAAATAAAATCCCATTCGAGTCTATCATAAGCCTTCTCCATATCCAATTTGAGTGCTATATAAGCTTGCTTACCTTTTATGTTATTAAACTTGCTCATAATCGCATGAACCACAAGTATGTTATCATGAATTACTCTTCTTGGTACAACAAAACTTAGATGAGGCTGATAATACGTTCCAAAATAGGTTTCATTCTATTGACAAGAATTTTAGAAATTATTTTATATAGATTATTGCAAAGGATAATAGGTCAAAACCGACTTGTCATAGTAGGATTGCCTATTTTCGAACCAGTGCAATAAGTATAGAATTAACCTTTTATTAGTAGTTTCCCTTGTTGGGAAAAATTCAAAATATGGTTTGTAAGATCGTTATTAATAGTGAGCCAGTGCTTCCGCAAAACCGTGCATCAAATCCCTCAAGCCCCAGTGCTTTGGAAGGATCCATTGGAAAAACTGCATCTTTAATTTCTTAAGGGATGATAGCAGAAGTGAGCAAGTTATTCTTTTTGGTAGAAACCAGCATAGGCATACTACTGCATTTAGGTAGTTACAAGTGGTGTCATTATGACTTGATGCAATGAGAAAAGTCAACAGTAAATTTTTGCTCAATATGGACTTTTTTATCAAGCCAAGCCCCCTGAATAATCTTTAAGATGAAGAATAGAGCTCTTACACTCACGTGTCTTAACACATCAATAAAAGAATCTAGAACTTTTATCACTTTTCGTCAACAATTTCTTTCTATAAAACTTACCTTAGTATTTTTTATTAAACAAGAGTAAGCGCTTACGTTGTTTGATTAAGCAAACATGCCAATTGATAAGATGATAAGTCAGGTTTGGAGATAGGTTTCTTTCACCTTACTTAAATGGGAAGCATTTTTATCTGCTTAATCATAAAAATTACCAGAAGCCTTACCAATCGAACTTTTTAGGTGGTGATTAATTTAAGCTTGCACACCACTCTAAACATTGGATGACCTTGAAAGTAGAAATGCCCATGAGTTTTGATGATCTTATGTACTTCATAAAAGTTAGACCAATGTTTCTAAAACCAAAATTTTGGTCCTTTATGAAATTGGTTTGAATAGTCCGTATTAAGAAAGATATGGCTATAGTCTGAACAAGAGAATGGTCCAAAACTAGTGAACACTTAGGATGCAAGTCTAGCCAATGTATAATGCCAATTATTCACTCCAACCATTCATAGACTAGGTGACCATAAATAGTTTTCTCTAAGTAAATAGATGGCTTGAAGGAGGAATACTTTCTCCATTGATAACATTTAAAAGAGAGCGCATACACATGACTTTATTAATGGTTAATTAAGAATCTCCTAGTTTGTTAGATAAACATTCCATTTCATTAAAATCCCATATTATGCACCAAGGGAGATCGAATATGCATTAAATGATCCCAAAATACGTCTTTGTCAATTTCTTGTGCCGGTCTATAAATATATGACACTATACTTTCTGTCTGAATAATTTTGTCATGAACTTAGAGGCGAATGTACTCTTTGTCCTTTTAAGAGAATTTGAGCATACATAGTATCTTGATTCTATGAAATCCATATCCTTATATAGTGATTTTCAGGGAGTGTGTAATCCAAATTATCGTAGCCAAAATTAGCAATGATTTGCTTAATATTAACTTTGTTCGTCATTGTTTTAAAGAGGATAAAAGTGTATGGGTAGAATTTACAAGTCAAAATCTTAATTTCCTATCTAAGTTGGTGCTTTTTGGCTCCTTGAACATTCTAATATATCACTTTTATGTATAGTCTTGCTAGAGCCTGAAGATAAACATTTACTGAAAGTGGTGTATACCAATTATGCCAAGCATGAATACAAAGACTATTAAATTGTACAACTCATTGGCAATGTTACGCGTTAACCAATGAGGATATACAACATGACAAATTTGATAGCCTAATAAAATCTATCCTTAGAGGGAAAACATCAAAAGTATGAGAAGCGGATCCCTTATCCTTTTCTTTGAGGTGGCATAAAGAGGCCCCATACCCCCCCCAAAAAAAATACTTGTACAAAAGAGACATGTATCTAGGCAGAAATGCTTGCTAATGAATACATACATATATAGAGCATGGACAATAATAAATCGTAAATTTAAGCAAACCAACATATCCTAACAACAGGCTTAAAAGAAACTAAATTGGTCATAAATTACTTTTTAGCAAAACTCATAAAAGCATTAGTCAAGCATCATCCAATGCGGTCTAGGCAATGTACGGTGCCATTCAAGCACACATAGGTGCTGCTTGAGAACCAATAAATAACAAATAGCAGACCTTTCAATGGCCATACATACAACCCTAAATAAGAGAGTACCACGTAAGAGCTAAAAGTAGACATAGTAATGATGGACCAAACGTAGGGTAGCATAAACAGCATACTGAATTGCCATGAATCTGTAGTGCTGGTTAATAAGGAATTACCTTATGTGGATGTGATTCGGATCTAACTGCTGTTCACTACCCAGGATCTGCTGGCTACTAGAGTCATCGAAAAACGTCATGCCCCTAACCTAAATCCCAAGTGATGGCAAGATTAATGTGAGAGAGAGTAGAGAGTGGACTAAGGAGCTTTGCGTGCTATGTTTTTCAATCTCAAATACCAGCACAAAGTTTGAACTGATAATGAGTAGTTAATAGGAATGACTAATGCATAATTAATCATTCCATAATTGCCCACTTAATGGGGGTTATCAATAACACCGTTACACTCGGTCAACAACTCCCCCTCGATCACATAAACCGTAAGTTACACATCTCTCTGCCAACTAATGTCTTCACGCCTCATACTAGAAATAGGGTGTGCAACCACAAAGAACTAATAGTGTTATATTAAGTCTCCATCTAACTAATATAACACCCTCATATGTGAAGGATACTGCAAATCATCCAAAACATCACCAATGGCGTACATTGTGCCTTTATGCCTATTCATATCAAATTATTATATACTTGATATAATCTCCTAGCCTTGATATCTTCCTTGGATGACTAAGAATTCCTCCCCGTTTCTCTAAGAGGCTTAGAATGCTCCTCAATGTGCAAAGAACCACTCCCATTAACCGTCTGAGGTGTGGGATCTTGAATGAGTGGCCTAACTTTGCTTTTAGGATTTGGAGGCTGAGGCGGAACCTCATTCTCATATTGACTGTCTTGTACAGACAAATTCTCAGTATATTTTTCAAACAGTGGAAGAGTACTATCCTAGGTGATAATGGTGACTGTGTAAATCCTCCTCCTCACCGAGAGATAGTTGATTATCTTGTTGTAACTCATAAGCCCCAAGGTACTTTTTGATTTCACCAGCACTTCATAACTCATCCTCAAGTAACTCAACATTACGAGATTCCACTTCTGTCATACCACTATTGAGGTCTTCATGAAACATAACATATCTTTTGAAATGTTCAGGATACCTTATAAACACCATTTTGGTGGTCCTTGGATCAAGTTTACCATGTTTATGGGCTGGGTTGTGTACATAACCGGGTAAACGCCATAGGCATAGATGATTCAAAGAGGGTTTTCTATCATGCCATAGTTGATAACGAGTTATAGATATACTCTTACTTGGCACACAATTGAGTATACAAGTTATCGTGAGCAAGACACCCCCTCAAAAATTGATTAGAAGGTTGGTATGTGTTACAATTGACCTGCCCATGTCAAGCAAAGTTTGATTCCGATGCTCTGCCTCACCATTTTGTTGTGGAGTGTTGGGACTTGTAAGTTGTCTTCGCATACCCTTTTCCTCACGAACTCTTTGAACATGTGTGAGAGGTATTCATGACCATGACCGATTCGAAGAGTCTTAACTCTTTGTTCCAACTAGGTCTTTGCCTCGGTGATAAAATGTTTGAACACATCAAGTGCCTTGTAGCAATGCGATAACAGGTACGCATACTATATCTTGAGTAATCATCTACAAAAGTGAGGAAATGGAAAGCTCCATGACGTGCTTTAACATTCTTGGGTCTATAAATACCGGAGTGAATGAGCTCTAAAGGGCTTGACACTCTTGAAGCCTTACCAAAATGCTTTGTAGTGCCAGTAAGACATGACTCACATCTAGGCAACTTAACCTTAGTGAGTTGGTCTAATAGACCTTCTTTAGCTAATCTAGTCATTATATCTTGACCAATGTTGCTAAGTCTAGCATGACTTTTAATTGATTCAAATTGGCATCAAAATGTGAGATAACAACATAAGATGAATTTATTATAACAATCATCTAAATCCAACATAAGGAAATCATTTTTCAAAGTGGCGTGGCGAAATGCATTGCAATCATACAAAATATCCAAACCATCAATACAAAATTAAAAGGAAATCCAGACTTCATTAAAGAAACTAAAGGCAAAAGCCAAACTTGTATCCCAGGTGCATAGAGAGCATCGAAGAGAAGTATTTCCTTCTTATAATCTAAGCTTGTATGTCCCAACACTAAGAACATCTTCCTCTCTGCCATTTCCTAGCACGACAGTTTGTGAACACATCGGGTAGCAGTAAAAGTCCATAAAGCCAGCTCGATCCCGAACAATATATTGGCTTGCTCTCGTAGCTACAATCTAGTTAAGAAAAGAATTAGCAACTAATGCATAAGAATAAACATAGAATTTAGGGGAATTAGTAGAGAAAGTTACCTAGGGAGGCTTTAGACAATTATGAGCATAATGGCCTTTTTACCACAACTATAATGCTTCACATGTGTTATATTTTTCTCTCCATTGCGTTCA
Organism: Carnegiea gigantea; assembly: GCA_029747015.1. Taxonomy (NCBI): domain Eukaryota; kingdom Viridiplantae; phylum Streptophyta; class Magnoliopsida; order Caryophyllales; family Cactaceae; genus Carnegiea; species Carnegiea gigantea. The sequence goes on along the minus strand of JAKOGI010000781.1, from coordinate 275,784 downwards.
GCCTTTTACTTCTTGGCAACACCAGCCTTTGGTCTAGCCTTTTGAGGAGATGAGAACCTTTCTTATACTACCTACCTCAGCTGTTCTTATTGCCTTTGAGCCTATTTACCTTAGTAATAAGAGTCATATAGGAGTACCAAGCATTTTTAGACATTCTTCTTCCATTTTGAAGTGAATTTGGATTTTTCCAAAGGTCTTTAACTGCTTAAAAGGCCTCTCTATGGGCAGGATTGCTGGTAGACCTACATCTGGATCTCCTCAGGCCCCGCGAAAGCGGGACCCACACTGGGAATTGTTGTTATTATTGTCTTTAACTGCTCAGAATGGGTCGAGACAAGTTTCACATTAAATCAATGTTCAGGTTCATTAAGGATAGCCCGAATCACATTCAGGACTTGTTCCTTCTCAGATATTTTTTATTTGCGGCCTTAAGATCACAAACCATGACACTCATAGGTCGTAAAGTGCTCACTTCTGGTACGATTGGAGTCCATTTTGTACTACATCCATTTTTAGAGTAAGGTACGAAGTCTTGTCTTAAATGTATTGCCAAAACGGATCTTGAGTTTGTCCCACAAGACATGCCTCAAACTCTCCAATTAGATCATTGTGCATGCAATACAATGTAGTAAAGCATGCCCTGTAATCCTTTTTGAGCCAGTCTTGGTATGCCAGTAGACTTTCTTGATACCGCATAGTGGTGGCATTAATAGGCTTGCCATCTTTGTCTTTGTCTGATGGAGGAAACTTAGCGACAGCCAAATGTTCTAACAAATCTTTCTCATTTAGAAGATACCGAATCTTTCGATGCCACATGTCATAATTAGTCCCATCAAACTTCTGACTAGTGGATAGTTCACCAATCATTGTATTGTTCATTGTGATATCCAAAAGTATACATTAAAAGATGGATGTAAGCCACATTTTCTTAAGCAACTAAATTATTAAAATTCCATCATTCAATTTATATGATCGAAAATTTCGCTAAACTCATAATCATCTCCGATAAATATGAACTAAGGAATTTAAATAATTTAATCAGACATTTCCATAAAAACACAATCGTATGGACCATAAAGAATGTTAAACAAATTAACATTAATGTAAATATCACATAGATATTTACAAAAATCATGTAAAACTAATTTACAATATAATTATGTATAATATTAACATATATGAAACAAATTCTTACAATTATAGTCCAATTGATTTATAATTACATAATAATTTTATGTCATTCATAAAATGGATTTATAAAACATATTTGCATGTAATATTTGATGATTTCACATTGAATATATCAATGCTATTATTACAAGTTTGAGTATCCCGTTTTTTATGGTTAAACAAAATCGAAAACATAATTCAATTAATGAATCAATTTCTTGCATCATATAAACTTGTATAATAACTCAAAACCAAACAATTTAATCCTGCAAAATATATTATATACTAAAATAAAAGCCTAACCGACTTACCCTTTCTTTTAATGAGCAAACCTTGATGATCCTCACTTTATAGAACCCTCGAGAGCCTCATTTTACTTTGTCTCTTGAAATTCTAGATGAAACTTTTGTTCATCTCTAAGACCTCTGGGTCTCTATTATTTGCCAAGAGCTGTCTAAGATGGCTTCGCTCCTCCTTACTACCTTTCCTTGCCACCTCTCTCGGCCCTTCTTTGGTTTGGCGCTCCCATAGACACCAGTCACCTCAGCTAGCTCGAAAAATCGCTGGTAAAACCCTACCCAAAGGATGATACCCCCCTCTTATGCCATGCCTACAAGCCTCTTGGTACTTGTCAAATGATGAGAATACCACCACCAATGTGTAGATAGGTAGCCGATAAATTATCAAATACTGTCCACTATTCCAACGTGCCACTAGCTGGCAGAATGTGTACCGCACGTGCTGCTTGGTTGGGCCTTTTGGGGTGGATTTTCACCAGAAGGATGAAAATCCATGAGCATTAAGGGCATTTGGAGGAAGAAAACAACCAAAATTGCCTTCGTTGGTGGCACGTAACCTACATGTACCCCCTCTCGGCGATACTGATGGACAAGTCGATTTCTTCTTCTCATTTCTGCCTTTTTTTGAGTCTATGGGGTGCTCAACTTATGAATGATGGGGCTAGTAGTGGCTGGTATTTGGTCAGATCTATTGAGACCAGTAGGGTTTTCAAGGGTACGGGGTCCAGGCTTGTGTCACATAGACATTGTTTAGGGAGGATAGTTCAGATGGGATTGAGGTAGTCTCAGTATAGGATAGACCTAATCAATAGGTCAGGGATCCATCCGACCCGCCCTGGCCCGACCCTCAAAAATGAGGGTTGGGGTTAGCTTTTTTTGTCTCTAACATGCCCCGACCTTCAAATTGAGGGTACCCAACTATGATGAGGGTCGGCCTTGGGTAAAGGTTTTGACCTGCTGACCTGGCCTGCTAACCCTCATGTTTTTTAAAAAAATCAAAAATTTAAATAAAAATAAGGTACTTTCGGTTTCATTTATTCAAAATTTGTTCGCTTTCACTTTTCCATCTCCGTTGAGCATCTTCCCGCCAAATCTCACTAGTTCGTAACCTTCTAACGCTCAATCTCTGATGTTTGGAGTAGATTGAGTAGTCATTTTAGTGACTAATTGGTCTATTAGTTTAATGACTAAATTACACATTCGAGTGTTTGTAGTTACAATATACTTCATCGAAGCATTATATTATCGTTTGACTTTTTATTTTGTAAGGTGTTTAATGTTGACCTTTCTAATAAAGAGAAAACTTAGTGAAAAATCTCATTTTCTATATCAGGAGCTTTGAGGGTCGGGTCTGACCCGATGACTCGAGGGTACCCGTAGGGTTAGGGTTAGAGTCAGGGGTATGCTCACCTGCGTGAGGGTCGGGTAGGGTCAGGGTCGAGAAAATCCTATCTGTCGACCCTCATGACCTGACCCTTAACCTTACCCTACCCTCAGGTTGATCAGGTCTAGTATAGGGCTTTGCAATTTTAGCAACATGATAACATGAGGCATATAAATTTAGCAGATTAGCATTGGTTTTGATTCTTCATTACACACATAATAATATTTACTTAATAAGATGGATTCATTAAATAAGTCCCAAACAGAACATCCAAAAATCATATAATCAAAACTGAGAATCAACATAGTTCTTTTCGGGGCTAGCAACAAACAGACTTGGCTTTGATACCATTATAGGTTAATAAGGAATTACCTTGCACAGAAGATATTCAGATCTGACTGCTGTTCATTACTCACAATCTGGTGGCCGCTAGGATCACCGGAAAATGTCACACCACGAACCCAAATCCCAAGTGATGGCAAGATTAATATGAGAGAGAGCAGAAAATGGTTTAGTGAGTTGTGCTTACTTGCTGTGTTTTTCAATCCCTGATCTGACCCCCTTAAAATAGAAGCACAAAGCTTGTAACTGGCAATGAGCAGTTAATAGGAATTACTAAGACATAATTAATTATTCCGTAACCACCCACTTAATGTGAGTTATCAATGTGACTGTTACATTTAGTTAACTGGTACTGCAAATGTAGAGTAACATAGATGGCATACTGAATTATAATGAATCCATATGAAATCATAGGGCCTTATGCACAATAGGTGGTGGAAGGTATAAAGCCAGTAGCAACAAGAAAAAGTTATAAAAACTAACTTGGTACTAGAAGGAGAAAAAACAAATGAGAGAGATAGATATGCTAGGTCCACAAGGAAGACTAAACTTTACCTTAGATCATTGAGCAAGAGAAACATGAAATAAATGATCAAAGAATGTTGGGTGTCTCAGAAACGGATAACATTAGAGATAGAGAGAAGGAGCCTATTTCTCTCATATCCAAGGGCATAAAAACAGTCCTAATACTAGCAATCTCATTTCCCAGAAGAGAAAGGAGTTGGGCACATAGGTCTTTATATTTGCAACCTCCTACAGAGAGTTGAAAAAAGGGAAATAGTCATAAACAAACAGGCCAAAGGAGCTAAGTAACAAATGTCAGTGAGAAATGAATAATTATAAAGGTTATTATCTAGTCATAAAAAATTGCTAAAAATCATCATAAAAAGAAGACACTAGTCACATAAAGAATCAGATTCAAGCAAATGAAATACATTATAATAGGCCAGGCGTGGTGACTTTTTTTAACCCAAAGAGGAAAGTAACTAAAAAAAGAGCAAAATAGGCACTTGGCCAGCCTAATAAATTTATATAAGTTAAGGAAGGATGAGCTCAAACTAACAAATTTTATCATGGAGATTAGGAAGTACAAAAATTATCCAAGATGAGCAGGCTAGAGATAGCAATTTTTAAACAGAGTCATAATGGGGGAAAAATAAAACAGAAAATAAGAGATTTGAAGTTGTAGCCATAGCAGCAAATCAAATGCGAGTCATGAGGAAAATAATGAAAAACCATTCGTTGAAAAGAAAGAACATAATAAGAATTGGTGATTCTGAATGCCAGCATTTTTACAGTTATAATTTGATACAAATAAAACATAAAGATTCTTGTGTTCATACTAGAATGCATTACGATAACTACAAGAATCGAGGACACCCACGTCCATCTAAAACCCAACTAGTTGTCTAGGTAATGACTTCTGTCAGCTTTATGAAAAATAAGTGCAATATGGGGGAGGGATGGTGGGGAGATCAAATGAGAGAAGGGGAAGATATGATAGAGAAAGGGATGGGGGACATAAAAAAGAGACTATGAACAAAGAGAGTACATAAAGAAACCTGATGGGGATTTTTTGTTCATTTTAAAAAACCCTTTTTACTTACGAGTGCACAAGATCAATTGTAGACTAGCGAGAACAGAGTGCTGATACCACGAGGAAAAATAGTGATTTCTTAAGGGGTGATAGCAGAAGTGAGCAAGTTATTCTTTTTGGTAGAAACTAGCATTGGCATACTACTACCTATAGGTAGTTGCAATTGGTGTCATTATGACTTGATGCAATGAGAAAAGTCAACAATCAATTTTTGCTAAATATGGGCTTTTTTATCGAGCCAAACCCCCTGAATAATCTTTAAGACAAATAATAGAGTTCTTACACTTATGTGTCTTAACAAATCAATAAAAGAATCTAGAGCATTTTTTGTTGAACAAGAGTAAGCGCTTACGTTGTTTGATTAAGCAAGCATGCCTATTGATAAGATGAGAAGTCAGGGTTAGAGATAAGTTTCTTTTGCACCTTACTTAAATGGGAAGCATTTTTGTCTACTTAATCATAAAAATTACCAGAAGCCTTACTAGTTGAACTTTTTAGGTGGTGATTAATTTAAGTTTACACACCACTATAAACATTGGAGGACCTTGAAAGTATTTCTACCCATGAGTTTTGATGATCTTATGTAGTTCATCAATGTTAGACCAATAATTCTGAAACCAAAATTTTGGTCCTTCACGAAATTGGTTTGAATAGTCCGTATTAAGAAAGATATGACTATGGTCTGAACAAAAGAATGGTCTAAAACTAGTTGACACTTGGGATGCCCTGAAGAAGAAATACTTTCTCCATTGATAACATTCAAAAGAGAGCGTATACACATGGCTTTATTAAGGGTTAACTGAGAATCTCCTAGTTTGTTAGATCGACATTCCATTTCATTAAAATCCTATATTATGCACAAAGGGAGATTGAAGACAATGTTAATATGCATTAAATGATCCCAAAATGCGTCTTTGTCAATTTCTTGTGCCAGCCTATAGAAACTGTGCTTTCTGTCTGAATAATTTTATCATGAACTTAGAGGCGAATGCACCCTTTGTCCTTTTAAGAGAATTTGAGCATACATAGTATCTTAATTCTATAAAACCCATATCTCCATGCAGTGATTTTTGGGGAGCATGTAATCCAAATTATCGTAGCCAAAGTTAGTAATGATTCGCTTAGTATTAACTTTATTCAGCATTGTTTTAAAGAGGACAAAAGTATATTGGCAAATTTTATAAGTTAAAATCTTAATTTCCTATCTAAGTTGGTGCTTTTTGGCACCTTGAACATTCCAATATATCACTTCTATATATAGTCTCGTTAGAGCATGAAGACAAAAATTTATCGAAAGTGGTGTATGCCAATTATACCAAGCACGAATACAAAGACTATTAAATTGCATAACTCATTGGCAATTTTAAGCGTCAACCAAGGAGGATCTACAGCATGGCAAATTTGATAGCCTAACAAAATCTATCCTTAGAGGGAAAACATCGGAAGTATGAGCAGTGGATCCCTTGTCCTTTTCTTTGAGGTGGCAAAAAGAGGCCCCATACCCACCAAAAAAAAAAAAATGCATGCACTAAAGAGACATGTATCTAGGCAGAAATGCCTGCTAATGAATACATACATATACAGAGCATGGACTTTAGTAAATCATAAATTTAAGCAAACCAACATATCCTAACAACAAACTCAATAGAAACTAAATTGGTCATAAATTATTTTTTTAGCAAAACTCGTAAAAGCATTAGTCAAGCATCATCCAATGCGGTCTAAGCACTATAAGGTGCCATCCCAGCTCACGTAGGTGCCACTTGAGAACTAATGAATAACAAATGCAGACCTTTCAATGGCCATACATACAACCTGAATGAGAGAGTACCATTTAAGAGCTAAAAATAGACCTAGTAACGATGGACCAAATGTAGCATAGCATACATGGCATAATGAATTTCCATGAATCCTTATGTGTTGGTTAATAAGGAATTACCTTGTGCGGAAGTGATTCGGATCTGACCGCTGTTCACTACCCAGGATCTGGTGGCTACTAGAGTCACTTGAAAACGTCACACCCCTAACCTAAATCCCAAGTGATGGCAAGATTAATGTGTGAGAGAGTAGAGAGCGGATTAGGGAGCTTCACTTTTTTGCTGTGTTTTTTAATCCCTGATTTGACCCTCTTTAAATAGTAGCACAAAGCTTGTAACTAACAATGAGTAGTTAATAGGAATGACTAATACATAATTAATCATTCCGTAATTTCCCACTAAATGTGGGTTATCAATGTTACCGTTACACTCGGTCAACAACTCCCCCTCGGTCACATAAACCATAAGTTACACATCTTTCTGCCAACTCATCTTTTCACGCCTTATACTGAGAATAGGGTGTGCGATCAAAAAGAACTAGTAGTGTTATATCAAGTCACCATCTAACTAATATAACACTCTCATGTGTGAATGATACCCCAAATCATCCAAAAAATACCAACGGCGTACACTATCCCTCTATGCCTATTGATATCAAATTATTATATACTTGAGATAATCTCCTGGGCTTGATATGGTGATGTGGTAGAGGATTCTTCCTTAGATAACTAAGATACTCCATCTTTGTCTAACAACTTTTCTAGTGTCTTTTGCTGGGCCGCATACGTCTTGGCCCTTAGAAATTACATTAAGGTAGCAACGTTAAGATCTAATTTCATATCTTAACTCTAAGTCAAAGTATATCATAAATAGAGGTCACATAGTGACAAGGAAAAGGGATTCGCTTGTCACTCATATAATTAGTCGTCAACTAGCACACATACTATGAAATGTGTGCCACGACATAACTCCCACTAAGTTGGGCATGTCACTCGTCTATGCCATGTAAATCATAAGTTTGGGTTTTACCTAAAAAACCAACCTGACCCAATAAATTAACATACCTAATGTTAACCTTGACAATTAAGATTCAACTTTAAGGCTTCAGTATGAAAACATGACATTTCATATCGAGTTACGGAAGTCTCATCTTAGACTTATTAAGGTAGCTATTATAAATAATAACTTATCATTCATAGAACACAAGTATAATGACAAATTAAATATTGCACACATCTAGTGCTAATATTGTTAAGTCTCATCATATCCACTACTTAAGTGGCAAGGTGATTGCGTGTGTGGCTAGGCTAATTAGAGGCCTTCTGACATTTCAATGTGCCTTATTACACAATTGCATATCTATAACTATTTGAAAAAAGAAACACCATTCTTTGTTCCATAAATAATGCAAGAAAAATACATCCATCATACAATTAGATACACCCAAAAACTAAGTCCCATACAGACCCAAATTCATCACATGAACTTTGAAAGCATCTCTAGGTGTAGGCTTAGTTAGGAAATATGTAATCATCTTACTAGTAGATATATACTTAATGGAAACTTCTTTCTCTTTTATGGTGTTTCGAACAAAATGATAGCGCCTTTTGATATGCTTAGTTTTCCTATGAAACTTCAAATCCTTAGCAAACTAAATGGAAGCAGTATTGCTATGCATCATTTCTATAAGATCATCAACTCTAGGTGTGATATTGAGATCCTAGAGAAAACTCTTAGCCATATAGCCTTTTGAGTGGCAGGGAGACAAGCAACATATTCTGTGTCCATAGTTGAAAGAGCAATGTAGTTTTGTTTCTTATTGCGCCAAGATATGGCTCCCCCGCCTCGGGAGTACATATCCTGAAGTTGACCTGCACTCATCCAGATCAACATCTCAATTAACATCCAAATATCCTCTTAACCTAAGGTGTCTGCCTTGGTAGCGAAGGGCTAGACCACTTGTAACACATAGGTGGTGAAAAATTCTCTTAACGTCTTGCTAATGAGTAGGTCCTGGTTTTTGGTAATGACTTATTAAACCAATCGTAAAGCAAATGTCTGACGCTGTACACAACATGACATATATTAAGCTTCCTATTGCACTTGCATATGTGACATTGCTTATTCTTCCTTTTCTTTATCTATTTTAGGGTATTGGTCAAGACTCAAGGTTAGACCCTTTTCAACTGGAGTGTTCACAGGCTAAAAGTGATGCATCCAAAAACGTTCCAAGATTGTCTTAATGTATACTTCTTGACTTAAACCAAGAAGTTTCTTGGAATGGTTCCGAGTTATTTTCACACCTTGGACATACCTAACCTCACCCATGTCCTTCATCTTGAAGACGGAGGATAACCACTACTTAGTGGTTTTGATCTTCTCCATGTTGTTTCCAGCTAATATTATACCGTCAATATACAAAATAAGGAACATAATCCCCTCTACAGTTTTTTTTTTTTTTTAACATATACACAGTCATCTTCAGTAACCATGTTGAAGCCAAAAGAAATAATAGTTTCATGGAATTTAAAATACCATGCTCTGGAAGACTGCTTGAGACTATAAATAGACCTTCTATGACAACAAACTTTATCCTCTTAACCTTTTGATACAAAACCAATAGATTCATCCATTTAGATCTCTTCCTCAAGGTTATCATTGAGAAAAGGAGTCCTTACGTCCATTTGAAATAATTCTAAGTCCAAATGGGCAACCAGGGTCAGAAGTAAGCAAATAGAGGCTATTCTCACCATCGGAAAAAAAAAGTCTCTTCGTGGTCTAGCCCCTCAATTTGGGTAAACCTCTTTACCACTAAATGGAACTTATCAATCGATCCATCTGCTTGATGTTTTCTCTTAAAAACACACTTGTCTCTAATCAATTTATGTTAGGGACGAAGATAAACTAGTTCTTAATCCTTATTACTTGCCATAGAATCCATTTTATCCCTCATGACATCTATCCATCTTTGTGGTTTGGTGAATTAATAGCCTTTTCAAAAGAGGTAGGCTCTTCTATTTTCAAAGGCATACATAGGAATATTTCCTCTTCGATTTGAAAATATAATCGAGAAATCACATTCACTTCTTTAGGGCCTTGGACATTTATTTGTCTAACTCATTGAGGAATTCCTCCCCCTTTCTTTAAGTGGCACAGAATCCTCCTCAATGTGTAAAGAACCACCCCCACTAACTGTCTAAGGTGTGGGATCTTAAACAAGTGGCCTAACGTCATTTTTGGGATTTGGAGACTAAGGAAGAACCTCATTCTCATGCTGACTCTCTAGTGCATACAAATTCTCAGTATCTTTTTCAGACAATGAAAGAGTACTATCCTTGGTGACATGGTGAGTGTGTAAATCCTCCCCGTTCACTATGAGATAGTTGATTGTCTTGTTGTAACTTGTACAACAACACTTAGGAACTCATCGTTATAGAACTCAACATTGCGAGATTCCACTTCCATCATACCACTATTAGGGTGCTCACTAAACATAACATATCTTTTAAAATGTTTAGGATACCTTATAAACACCATTTTGGTGGCCTTTGGATCAAATTTACCATGTGTATGGGCTGGGATGTGTACATAACTGGCCAAACTTCATAGGCATAAATGATCCGAAGAGGGTTTTCTATCATGCCATAGCTCATATGGAGTGTGGGATACACTCTTACTTGGTAGACAATTGAGTATATAAGCTTCCATAAGAAAGGTATGCCCCCCAAAATTGATTGGAAGGTTGCAATTGTAGTCATTGACCCCACCATGTCAAGCAAAGTTTGATTCCTATGCTTTTCCACACCATTTTGTTGTGGAGTGCCAGGAATTATAAGTTGTCTTCGCATACCCTTTTCCTCATAAGACTCCTTAAACATGTGTGAGAGGTATTCACGACCAAGATCGATTCAAAGAGTCTTAACACTTTGTTCCAACTGGGTCTTTGCCTTAGCGACAAAATGTTTGAACACATCGAGTGCCTTCTAGGAATGCGATAACAGGTACACATACCATATCTTGAGTAATCACCTATAAAAGCGAGGAAATAGAAAGCCCCATGATGTGCTTTAACATTCTTGGGTCCACAAATAACAGAGTGAATGAGCTCTAAAGGGCTTGACGCACTTAAAGCCTTACCAAAAGGCTTTTAGTCACATTGCTAGCTAGAGATGACTCACATCTAGGCAACTTGACCTTAGTGAGCTGGTCTAAAAGACCTTCTTTAGCTACTCTACTCATTCTATCTAGGACAATATGGCTAACCTAGCATGACATTTAATTGATTTAAAATCGTAATCAAAATTTGAGACAAAAATAGAAGATGAATTGCTATAACAATAATCTAAATCAAGCAGAAGCAAATTGTTTTTCAAAGTTGCGTGGCCAAACACATTGCAATCATAAAAAAATATCCAAACCATCATTACTAGATTTAACAGGAAATCCATACTTCATTAAAGAAATTAAAGACAAAAGCCAAACTTGCACCCTAGGTGCATAGAGAGCATCGAGGAGAAGTATTTCCTCCTTACAATCTAAGCTTGTATGTCCCAACACCAAGAACATCTTCCTCTCTGCCATTTCCTAGCACGACAGTTTGTGAACACATCGGGTAGTAGTGAAAAGTCCATAAAGCCATTCGATCTCAACTGTATTTTGGCTTGCTACCATATCTACAATCTAATTAGGAAAAGAATTAGCAACTAATGCATGGGAACAACTATAGAATTTAGGAGAACTAGTGGGGAAATGTACCTTAAGAGGCTCTGGACAATCCTGAGCATAGTGGCCTTTCTTACCATAATTATAACACTTCACATGCATTATACTTTTCTCTACATTGCTTTAGCCTTTTACTTCTTAGCAACACCAGCCTTTGGTGTAGCCTTTTGAGGGGATGGGAACCTTTCTTATATTGCCTACCTTGGTTGTTCTTACCACCTTTGAGCCTATTTCCCTTAGCAATAAGAGTTATATTAGGAGTACTAAACATTTTTAGGCATTCTTCTTCCATTTTGAGGTGACTTGGATTTTTACAAAGGTCTTTAAGTGCTCAGAATAAGTCGAGACAAGTTTCACCCTTCCCTAATGTTCAAGTTCATCAAGGATAGCTTGAGTCACATTCTGGACTTGTTCCTCCTCAGATATTTCCTTACTTGTGGCCTTAAGATCACAAACCATAAAACTTATGGTTTGTAAATGCTCATTTATGGTACGACTAGAGTTCATTCTGTATTGCATATATTTTAAGAGCAAGGTACGATGTCTTATCTTTAATTTCTGGCCAAAATGGATCTTGAGTTTGTCCCGCATGTCCTTAGCAGTAAGACATGCCTTAAACTCTCCAGCTAGATCATCGCACATGCAATACAATGAAGTGAAGCATGCCTTGCAATCCTTCTTGGGCCAGTCCTGGTATGCCAGTAGACTTTCTTGATACCGCATAGTAGTGCTAATAATAGGCTTGCCATCTTTGTCTTTATCTGATGGTGAAAACTTAGTGGCAGTCAAATATTCAATCAAATCTTTCTCATTTAGCAGATGCCGAATCTTTCAACGCCACATGTCATAATAGTACCATCTAGCTTGTGATTAGCAGATAGTTCACCAATCACTACATTGTTCATTGCCACTTCTAAAAGTATACATTAAAAGATGGATGTAAGGCACATTTTCTTAAGCAATTAAATTATTAAAATTCCATCATTTAGTTTATATGGGCAAAAATTTCGCTAAACTCATAATCATCTCATATAAATATGGACTTAGGAATTTAAATAATTTAATCAAACATTTCCATAAAAACACATTCGTATGGACCACAAAGAATGCTAAATAAATTAACATTAATGTAAATACCACGTAGATGTTTATAAAATTCATGTAAAACTAATTTACATAATAATTATATGTAAAATTATATATATGAAACAAATTCATACAATTATAATCCAATTGATTTATAATTACATAATGATTTTATATCATTCATAAAGCAGATTTATAAAACATACTTTCATATAATATTCGATGATTTCACATTAAACATATTAATGCTATCATTACAAGTTTGAGTATCCTATTTTTTTAGGTTGAACAAAATCAAAATCATGTTTCAACTAATGAATCAATTTCATGAATCATATAAACTTGTTTGATAACTCAAAAACAAACAATTTAATCCTGTAAAATATGTTATATACCAAAATAAAAGTCTAACCTACTACTACCACTAACGCCCCCTTTCTTTTAACAAGCAAACCATGACATCCTCATTTTGCAGAACCCTAGGGCCCCTCATTTCACTCTCTCTCTTAAAATTCTAGATGAAACATTTTCTTCATCTCTGAGACCTCTTAGTCTCTGTTATTTGCTGAGAGCTCTCTAAGATGGCTCAACGCCTCCTTACTACCTTTCGCTGCCACCCCCTCTCGGCCCTTCTTCGGTTTGGTGTTCCCATAGACACTGGTAACCTCGGTTGGCTCGAAGAACCATTGGTAAAACCTCACCACCCTGCCTAAAAGATGGTACCCCCCTCTTATGCCATGCCTACAAGCCTCAAGGTACTTGTCACCTGATGAGAATACCACCACCAATGTGTAAATCGGTAGCCGGTAAATCATCAGACGCTGTCCACTATCCCAACGTGCCACCTAGATGGCAGAATGTGTACCACACGTGTTGCTTGGTTGGGCATTTTGGGGTGGATTTTCAAAAAGAGAATGTCAATCAATGAGCATTAAGGGCATTTGGAGGAAGAAAACGATCAAAGTGGCCTCCGTGATGGCACATGACCGACACGCACCCCCCACCCGGCAGTACTGATGGATGAGTCGACTTGTTCTTCTCGTTTTTGCCTTTTTTTAGGTCCATGGGGGGGCCGGTCTATGATTGATGGGGCTAGGCAGCAGTTGGTATTTGGTTATATCTATCAAGACTAATAGGGTTTTCCAGGGTATAGGGTTGGTTTGTGCCATACAGACACTATTTAGGGAGGACAGTGTCAGGTTTCAAATAGGATTGGGGTAGCCTCGGTATAGGACTTTGCAATTTCAGCCAAAAACTAGCATAATATCAAGTTTTCTTGATAAATAGAATGGAATTTTCAGAATAGCGTGATAACGTGAGGCATATAAATTTAGCATATTAGCATTTGTTTTGGTTTCTTATTTCACACATAACAATATTTGCTTAATAAGATGGATTCACTAAATAAGTCTCACACAGAACATCCAAAAATAATATAATCAAAACTGAGAATCAGCATAATTCTTTTCAGGGCTAGCAACAAATAGACTTGGCTTTGATACTACTGCTGGTTAATAAGGAATTACCTTGTGCAGAAGCATTTCGGGTTTGACTGTTTTTCACTACCCACGATCTGGTCACTATTAGAGTCACTAAAAAATGTCACAACCCGAACCCAAATCCCAAGTGAAGGCAGGATTAACACGAGAGAGAGTAGAGAGTTGATTAAGGAGATGTGCTTACTTATTGTGTTTTTCAATCCCTAATCTAACCCCTTAAAATAAAAGCATAAAGCTTGTCACTGATAATGAGTAGTTAATAGGAATGATTAATACATAATGAATTATTCTGTAACTGCCCACTTAATGTGAGTTATCAATGTGACTGTTACACTCAATCATAGCTACTGCAAATATAGAGTAAAATAGATGGTATACTGAATTATAATGAATCCATATGAAATCATAGGGCCTCGTGCACACTAGGTAGTGCAAGGTATAAAGCCAGTAGCGACAAGAAAAAGTTACATAAACTAACCTGGTATCAGAAAGAGAAAAAACAAAGGGAGATAGATATGCTAAGTACGTAAGGAAGACTAAACTTTACCTTAGATCATTGAGCAAGAGAAACATGAAATAAATTATCAAAGAATGTTGGGTGTCTCAAAAAATGATATCATCATAGATAGGGAGAATGAGCCTATTTCTCTCATATCCAAGGGCGTAAATAGAGTCCTGATATTAGCAATCTCATATACCAGAAGAGAAATCAGTTGGGCACATAGATTTCGTATTTGCAGCCTCCGAGAGAGAGTTTAAAAAGGGGATTAGTCATAACCAAATAGCCAAAGGAACTGAGTAACAAATGTTAGTGAGAAATGAATAATTATAAAGTCTATTATCTAGTCATAAAAAATGGCTAAAAATTGTCATAAAAAGAAGACACTAGTCACATAAAGAATCAGATTCAGGCAAATGAAAAACATTACAATAGGGGAGGTGTGGAGACTTCTTTCCACCCCAAAGAGAAAAGCAATAAAAAAAAGAGCAAAATAAGTAGCTGTAAATTTATGTAAGTTAAGGAAGAAGGAGCTCAAACTAACCAATTTTATCATGGAGATCGAGAAGTACAAAAATTGTCCAACATGAGAAGGTTAGAGATAGCAACCTCTAAACTGAGTCACAATGGGGGAAAATAAAATAAAAAATAAGACTTGAAGTTGTAGCTATAGCAGCAAATTAAATGTGAGTCATGAGGAAAATAATGAACAACCATTCATTAAAAAGAAAGAACATAATAAGAATTGGTGATGCTAAGTGCTAGCATTTCTACAATTATAATAAGATATGAATAAAACATAAAGATTCTTGTGTTCATATTAGAATACATTACAACATCTATAAGAATTGGGGACACCCACATCCACCCAAAACCCAACTAGTTGACTAGGTAAGGACTTATGTCAGCTTTCTTAAAAATAAGTGCAATATTGGGGGGGAGAGTGGAGAACAACTGAGAGAAAGGGAAAATATGATAGAGAAAGGGATGGGGGACATAAAAAAGGGATAACAAACAAAGAGAGTACATAAAGAAACCTGATGTGGAATTTTTGTTCAATTTTAAAAATCCTTTTTACTTGCAAGTGTCCAAGATCAATTGTAGACTAGTGAGTATAGAGTATCGATCCTACAAAGAATATTAGTGATTTCAAATTTAATTTTTCCCCAATTAATTAAAAGAATGATTTTAGATTGAGGAGTTCATAAATTAAAATTAAAATAAAGGAACTAAGAAAAATAAAGTAAACACGGAGAGATCAAATTAGAGATATTCAAGACTTGGGCTTCGCCATTGACTTAATATTGCTTTACTACATCTAATTAGGATTTTAATTAGTCTCTTATTCAACCTAGCCACAAGCATTACGTCAATAGTTTAAAAGATGAATTATAATTGTCATTTTTGACATTGTTTAGTCGTTAGCATGAATTATTTAATTTTGACATAATCCATCTATTTTCTAGCATAGTCTATTCAGTTAATAATTATAATTTTAAGCACAATTGCATAATTCTTATATTAACCTGCAAGGTCTAACATAGAAATGAGATAGTAAATTAATCTTCTGAAAAACAACAAGTATAGATGATAGAATTAATTCACATAAACAAATTAGAACCAAATATGAACTCAAAATTATGCAATATTAGAGATAGAAATCAACCCAAAAAGAATATAATAAAATCAAATATTATTGGTCAAGGATCCATCATAGTCCTCAACTAACAGCTTAGCTGAGCATAGAAAGAGAAAATACCACCAAAATTAGACGACATAATATCGAATTAATGATATATTTTGCTCGCTATAATCAAACTTTGACGTTTAGTTACAAAATTATGAAATTCTGAAACTAAATTCTCTAATTAGACTCTCAAATGACGTCAGGGGAAAAGATAAAAATAGCTTGGAAAGCTTAGTTTCTGAACCCCTCAACCCAAATCTTTTGTTTTACAAAAGACTCTCTATTTTATTATATAAAAGAAGAATAAAAGTGATAGAAAAGTGGATGAATGGATGGAATAGTGGATGAGCGAATGATGATTTTTTCCTCTAACCTTGATCCCTTTCTACAGTGAAAATTCACCATATATTGGTGCCCAAAAATCAATAAAAAATTAATTTCAATTAATTCTTAGCTATTATATTGCATACGAAAAGGTTAGTCTTTAGCTAAAAAATTAATCAAGATTAATTAGCTTTGACTAAGTTAACAATTGACTCATATGGAAAGTTAGGCACTTGATAAGATAAAGCTTCCAGGAAAAGCAAGCTATTGGGCCAAGCTAATGGGCTAGGGGGCGAGCCCACATGAAGGGGAGAGAGGAAGAATGGTGAGAGAATGGGCCACAGGCTGCTCTACCTTGGCATGACTGGGCCTTTATGCATGGCTAAGAGGGAGAGTGCTGGGTCTCACTGGCTAAGGACTAACAGGCTACGACCCAACCGGGAAAGAGGAAGAAAGTCAAGGAGCATGCTAGTTCCTCCTGATGGGCCAAGTATGGGAATGAAACAGGCCTAAGTGCAAGGTGGTGGCAGAGTGGAGGAGAAGGAGAAGTCAGGTTGGGTGCTAGTCTGGCGATGGGTTGCGGAATGGGCCGTGGTTACTACTGGTTGATACCCAAATCAGGCCTATGCAAAGGTAGAAGGTGTTTTCCATTTTATTTCTTTCATTTTATTTTTTTTCCATTGTTTGGTCGAGGTGGGCTCTTGAACATTTTGCACATGTGAGCTTGGGTTAAAATCGAGTCGAACTGATCAAGTTCATGCTCAAATTCATTCTTTTATTTTCACCTAAAAATCACATAAAATATGCATTGTTCTCTTATAAAATATATTTCAAAGGCTTAAAAGTAGGTAAAATGGAAAGTAAATTTATAAATTAAAGATGAGCTATCAAAACCTAGAGAATTAAACCATTATACGTGGAAATGACCAAACATGTCCAAAAAAGAAAGCACATCATTATATTCAGAGTTAAGAGCAAGAAGAGGAAGATTCATCAACCTCATGAAGTCTCCCTTTGTTAGTTTAGTTAGAGGAGATTTGCACCTCCTCCTCATTGTCAAAGTTGAAGAGTAAGTTAACATTTTCATCTTCAAAATCAGTAATATCAAAAGTAGAGGTTGGGATGCAGCTTGTGTGTGGATAGAATCATAATCACTCGATGAGATGAGGTTTGTTGGCTAGCAAGCAGATGGAGGGGCCAACTTGAACTTAGAGACAATTCTCTAAAACAGATTCCTCTGTTACCTGAAGAAGAAGAGGTGGGGAAGTGGGAATCAGCTTAACACCCTCAAAAGCAGTAGGGGAGCTTGAACATGAGTATCTCCTTGCCGAATTGGTTCAAGAATAGCTAAGGGAGGTTGGAGGGAGGAACTTCGGTTAGAGACTATCTTAGCAGTAGGGGAGGCTTGTTTGGAGGAAGTTTGAAGACCACTTTTATGCTTAGATAGAGGAGGGATACTGCCTCTTTTTTGGGCGAAACTATAATTCACATTGTAGAGGAAAGAGCAGTGGAATTAGGGACTTGACTTTGACAACTAGAATTACCAAATAGATGTAGTATAGTGGCCCTAAACTTCTCTATAATAACTTTAATAGGGCCCCTAAGGACTTCAAGATAAGCATCAAGGCTGTGGATAGGGCTGCCACATAGTGTACAAACCTCATGTCGTCTCTCATAAGAAATAGGGACTTCATAAAGACACTTCTTCCAGAGGGATGAGTAATGCTAATGTTAGTGTAGACCTCAGCAAATTTCCCTTTCACACGGTTAAGAAGGATACCATTAGCTTTAATAAAGATAAATACATCCTTAAATAAGTCTTTTAATGCCTCCTTCTCCAAAATTCAAAGGGTAGTAGAGTAATATTAACCATTGGTTGACTCTCTGGATAGTGGCTAAAATGGGATCAAAGTAGGGTTCCCATCTTGAAAGGACAAAGTTAAACCCACTAATATGCCATAGATGCCCATCTAAACCAAGACCCATCATGGATACTAGAAAATATAAACATGATTGATCTAGCCCCCAACTTAATAATGTCTAACTGACATAGTCCTAGTGATGACAATGTCAAAGAAAAAGGTATCCTTAATGTTTCTCTGGCACGTACATAGCAGACATATTAAAGGCATGAGCAGGGAAGTTTGGATCAGGAGGAAAGTTCTCACAAGCTAGAAGGTTAGGTTCAACTAACTTACCTACCTGATCCAAGTGACTTTGAAGAAAACCAGGGTGCTTTCATAGTTGACCTCTAAGATGTTAAGTAAAGCTACCAACTCCCACTTCAAACTTACCAGTCTCAGAGTAGGATGGTAGGAGTAGTAGATCTTGGTTTGTTGGATTAGGACGAGAGCTTCTAACCAAGCCATGTGGAGCATGTGGTCCTAATCCAACACTAGAACGGGAAAGTTCATCATTAGCAAACATATCGGCATTTTGAGGAAATTAAGAGTTATCAGTGATAGGAGCCTTAGGCATTAACGAGTAGAAGAAAGCAGAAAAAGAGATGAGAAGAGGTATGGCCGGTCGACAACAACTCATAGCAAGTATACAAAGCTAGAAGAAGAAGATTTGGAATGGCACAACTAAGCCCATCATAGTAGACGATAGTGATATAAAATTATAGCTAGAACTTCAAAGGTACACATGCATAAGGGAAAAAAAATTATCAACCAAACCATAATGTAAGCACCGTCTAACAAGCCTAAAAGATAATTGAAGTAGTTACTAGAAATGTGCCATTGCAGGGCAATGATACCTAACTTAGTGATATAGTATGTAGCTTAAGGATGTTAAATCAAGATTTGCCAAAATAGTGATGTTCGCTGGGATTAACACTGCAAAACTAACGAAAATTTGAAGCTGTTCTCGAATCATGAGCCATTGTAAGGTATAAATCGAGTTAATTAATGCCCAACTCTCATAGGAACAGGGACCCATTAAAAATATGAAATTTCATCGCTAAGTCGGTAGCCAAACAGTGCATAAAATTGATAAACAACTAAGGCCTTGTCCTTTTTATGATTGGGAAGCTGTAGCTTACAACATACAACTCCTTGCAACTCCTTACTCCTTACATCCTCTTACGCCTGCTTACATCTCCTTACACCTCCTTACATCTTCTTATATTTCCTTATATATTTTTTATAATATTCAAGTTATCATCTATTTTATTCTCATATTTATATAGAAACATGTATATACTTTTTATATACTACCAATATTAAAAATCTTATGGCTTTTTTATGAATATAATATTTGTACAAACATAAAAACAGAATTTAATGATGTGAATTGATATTTGAGTTTCGACATAAAACATGTATGCCATTATGGAGAAAATAAGTCAACCTGTTTTCAAAGTGTAATATAAAATTGCATTTATGTTTTTCAACATGAAACATGCATGAAAATACTCAAATTGTATGTGACAAAAGCATCTCAACTGTTTCATCCATAAGTTTATCTATGACAACTTGGTTGCTATCATTGTGAACATTAGATTGAATTTAATTCCAAAATGTTTACCTCAAATAGGATTTCACTTTTAGGGTTCTATGCAATTTTGTTAAGAAAAATTATTATTTTTTTAATTTGCTTATAAGGAGGTTAAACTAATGTTAATACCAAAAAATGCCTCAAGTACAGAACATATTTGTTCTACACATTTATCGACTTGAATTTGTCTTATTAATATTTAATTAACTCGTTCAAATGTTTATTTTCTTTAGTTATGTTATTTCAATATTATTTTTTATTATCCAAAACAATAATTGTAGGAAAATAATTTTTTCTGTAATGTTAAAATATAGTTTGTTTGGTGATGTTACAAAATTTATTTCATAAATATCAAAGATATATGTAATTTATTTTCGTGAAATAATGTTGTAGAAGATAAAGTTTTGCTAGCCAACCAAGACCTGCCACGTGGAAAGAAAAAAAATACTTTTAGCCAACCAATTACAACATGCAATGTGTTAAATTAATTACTGCAATCCATTGAAGTAAATATTTAATGAAAACGTATTGCGGCTAATTAAAAAGCACCATGTGGCATGAATGATGCAGAAAATAAATGATTGTTCCTTTCAATAGAGGTAAGGAGGTAAGCCCTAATCCTGACTTATCTGTAAAAAGGGAGCAACCCCGCTCAATCAGGGGTCAACATTTTTAAAAGAACTCACAAGAGCTCAAGAATTTTTCTTTGGTAGAAGACAACAAGCACTCTAAACACGTGTCGTCTACACACGAAGATCAAACTTACCTCTTGATTGAGATTAAGCCACATTGCCCTCTCTTAAGATCAAACTCATTCAAGACTATTCAAAGATATTGAATGAGAGGATTTATTACACTTGTTCTTGTAATGATTATACA
Source organism: Carnegiea gigantea (assembly GCA_029747015.1). Taxonomy (NCBI): domain Eukaryota; kingdom Viridiplantae; phylum Streptophyta; class Magnoliopsida; order Caryophyllales; family Cactaceae; genus Carnegiea; species Carnegiea gigantea. The sequence goes on along the minus strand of JAKOGI010000781.1, from coordinate 254,981 downwards.
GAGATTGTGTCCATTCTTTGATATAAATACAAAAATTCAATTTATTACTCAATTTCTTCTTTAATTTATTTTATGTTCAAAATTTTTGTTTACAAATTTTTGGCACGCTCGGTGGGACATTCCTTGCCTCTAATCTCTTTCTCAAAACCATGAACTCTGCATTCCCTCGAAGATGATATGGTCCCTCAGACCGCCATCCCTCGACCTTTAAGGAAAGCTATCCGATCCACATCTCAATGATCAACAACCGTTAGTGTTACATCTAGCGGAGTCATGACTAGAAGTATGGCAAAAGCTGCTGTTGTGATTGCCATAAAACAATCAGTTGGGACTGTACTGTCGTAGTCTCGTAAGATCCTAAGCATGGACTCCAACCTGCTTAAGGGAGTTAACAAAATCACTTTGCATCCTTTGATGCAATGATATGTTGCTAGCTTCAAAATGCATTAAACAATTCTTTAAAGGATAGATGAGCTCTAAACTCAGGCCAACCCCACCTTCCAACCTTTTGGTGTAGAAGATCATGAATATACTAGAAGTGACTCCTCGCAGGCATCTCCATGAGAGTTAGTCACTCAATCGGAGACCGAATCCATAAATTCTGTCATTATGCCAGTCATGGTGGTGGAGGCGACTAATGTAGAAGAATAACTCGCAAATATGAAAGCAACATTAGAGGGGCTCCCTAATGAGAGTCTAGAGAAAGACGCTCTAATCAAGCATTAAAGTGAGCAGATTGCTACTCTGATGAAGAAGCTAGAAAAATGACTATTCAAATCCTCTACCAGAGGCTTGGATGGTAAAGAGTTTGACAAAGAGTTTAACCATAGTGAAGACTTTGATGACGAACGCATAAAAAAGAAGGAACCCTCATTGGGCTCGATATCTGTTGAACAGATTCAAAGCCTAATTGCGAGTGCTGTTAAGGCTCAATTAGGGGAAGAGCCTCGCAAGAAGCATTTGTGCACAAAGCCTTACACGAAAAGAATTGATGTCTTTCACATACCCTATGGCTACCAGCCCCTTAAATTCAACTAATTTGATGGTAAGGGCTATCTCAAGTAGCACACCACTTACTTTGTTGAGACATACAGCAATGCTGGCACTGAGGAAGACAGGCTGGTGAAATAGTTTCTTTGATCTCTTAAAGGGATTGCCTTGGATTGGTATACAGACTTGGAGCCTAAGTCTATTAATAACTGGAAGCAAATGAAACATGAATTCCTTAACATGTTCTACAGTACTCAGCACACTATTGGTATAGCGAAAATGACAAATACTAAGCAGTAGAAGGATGAACCAGTCCTTGATTACACCAATCGGTGGAGATCTCTTAGCCTTGAGTACAAAGATCATTTATTCGAGGCCTCTGCTATCGAAATGTGTGCGCAGGGTATGGAGTGGGACTTGCTGTATGTCTTATAGATGAGCAAGCCTAGGACCTTTCAAGAGCTGACTATGAAGGCACATGACATAGAAATGACGACAGCAAATTGTTGTAGGAAGTCGTCTTCTTCATATGAGTTCAAGAAGGACAAGGCCAATTCTAAAAAGAGTTCTAAGCCTCCAGAGGCCTCAATGAAGGAAACTATGACTGTTTCCATTGAAGAACCTGTGAGGATTTCAGGAAAGTCTAGGCCAGAGAGGAAGAAGACTTCATTCTCTAAAGAGACAACAAAGAAGCAGCCTATATTGAAGGAACTTCAAGGGAGGAAGTACCCATTCCCTGATTCAGATTTGTTGGGAATGTTGATGACTTTCTTAAAAATAAGATCATCGAACTCCCTAAACCTAAGCGACCAGAAGAGGTTGGAAGGATAAATAACCCGAAGTACTCTCACTATCACAGAGTCATTAGTCACCCTTTAGAAAAATGCATTACTCTCAAAGAGTGCATCATACAACTGGCCACGGATAGGAGGATCATACTAGACTTGGACAAAACCGCTAAAGCCAATTGTATCGGTGCTCAATTAGAGTCACCGCTTTTACGATGAGAAAGTCATATCCAACTCTACCAAGAGGAAAAAAATGATTTGACTCCTCTGCCAAGGATGGAGTTGTTCATAATTCAGTTCGGAAGTTTAGAGCCAGTTGTTGTGCCACTGATGGTACAAACTCTTCCTCTAGAAATCAAACACACTGTCGATATCCTAGAGGATGATGAAGAAGGGTAGACCCTTATTACTCGGCAAAGGTCGAGGAATTAAAAATGGGACCAACAACTGCCCTTATGCCATAGGAAGAGACAAGGGAGGAAGAAGAAACCTCAGTGTGTAAAAGGTAGAAAGAACTCGAAAACAAACAAGAAGCAGGATGTTCAACCTATAGGCCTACTTGAGCAGGAACCACTTACTCTTGTCACATTGGAGGAGTTCTTCCCAATAGGCTTTTTTGATAAAGTCACTGTTAACATGACCTCATGTGCTGAGCTTGAAGATAAAGAAGATAGAGAAGAAGAAAAGTAGGAAGATTCACTAAAAGGAGATGATAAAACTCTGATTGTCTTAGAGGCACTACCAGCACGTCTAGGTTGGAGGTAAATTTTTCACTTGTTGAAATGGATGTGTCAGTATGTTGCCACCGCCCTCCACCACCCAAAGCTCTATGCTAACAAGGTCAAAAATGTCAGAGAATCCTCGAAAGGCCTTTCCCAGTATGCCATGTGTAACCCATCTATCACTTTCACTGATGATGACTTATTGTTAGGCTCTAAACCTCGTAATCATCCTTTGTTTGTGACTGGTTATATCGGGGAGCAAAATGTCAAGTGCATTTTGGTAGATGGAGGTTCATCTATTAACATTATGCCTAAATCTACAATAAATGAACTAGGAATCACAATAGAAGAGCTTTCTAAGGGTCGTATGGTGATTCAAGGGTTTAGCTTAGAGAGTTAGCGTGCGATCGACATGATTTACCTAGAGATAGTAATGGGAGATCAATTAACATCTTCAATATTCCATAAGATTGACTCCAAAATTTCATATAAATTGTTACTTGGATGTCTGTGGCTCTATGAGCATAGAATAGTGGCCTTTAACCTCCATTAATGTCTTAAGTATTATCGTGGTGGTGAAAAGAAGATCAACGGTCATGTTAAGCCATTTACAATGGCAAAATCGCATTTTACTGATTTAAATTCTATGAAGAGAGGGCACTGCACCTAATAAGACCATGCCCTCCACAATTTCCTCCACTGGTTGGGGTAAGCCAAATGCTGCTAAGAATTCCAAATTGATACTGAGGCATGAACAGGAGTATTATAAGGGGGACATTGAACAAGAAATTATCACCCAACATGTTAAATAAGTTGCTAAGCAAGTAGTGGTTTCCACAAATCACATGCCAACATTCTTAAGGTATATTCCCAAAGCTCATCGTAGGGAGGGGGAAACACACTTTAGTGGGTGCAAAGGTGGAAACATTGGGGGCAAGTCTATCAAAAAGGATAGCAGGGCCAACTTGAGTACCTTTAAAGAAAGTGTCACATTGCCAATGTGGAACATATACCAACAAAGGTGAGCAGACCCCCTATGCTTGGATTTGTCTCTTCTTCCAAGACCTTATTAGACAAAGAGTAGAACTTACCAAATGTGTGAACAAAGGAAGGATTTGACCCGAATGTACATAAGCTTATAGAAAAGGCACGTTATGATTTTAACAATCCTATTACATTAGGGAAGATAGCAAAGGTAGAAACCTACAGCCTCAACAAAACGCAGAAGAAGATTCGAGAACAAGTAGGTCTAATAGAAGTCCCAAAAGTGGGTCTTGGTTATATACCAGTGCAACCGATCAGGATATCAGGTCGACATAAGGCCAATCAGAATGTGGTTCTCTGTTGAAGAAATAGATGAGAGTGAGGATGAAAATGCTTAACCTCCGATAAAGCCTTCTGTATTTGATATGTTATAACCATCTACCTCAAGGAAATGCCCATTCATCTTCACTAGAATTGGGGGAGGTCAAAACCCTAAGTCTTTTGTGTTTTGAGAGTAAAGAATCATGAGCAACCAAGGCCTTCAATGCTCAACAGAATCACGAAAGCAAGAGAGTCGTCAAACCCACTATCCCAAGAACAAAAGGGTTTAGTGTTCAATCGACTTGGTGATGGAAACGAATTATAAAGTTCTATACCTTCTTACATGAAGCAATTATCAACCCTTGATGTGAAGGTAGATGGTTCACTAAGGGTAAAGAGATGCACTGTGTCAGAGATAGAACTTGCAGAGATTCCTGAAACTCTTAAAGATGGGGGGCAATCTATAGTTGATGATTTAAAGGAATTAAATCTTGGAACTGCTGAGGAATCCCGCCCCATCTATGTAAGTTCATTCCTTACACTTGAGGAAGAAAAGGAGTACTTCAATCTCCTCTCAAAGTATAAGGACGTGTTTGCATGAAGTTATAGGGAAATATTAGGGCTTGATCCCAAAGTCGCAGTCCGTCGCTTATCCCTCAGGAGGGGTGTTTCAGCTAAAAAAACACGCTCAACGACGTTTTCGCTCAGAGTTAGTACCCGAAATCAAAAAAGAGGTCAACAAACTCATAGAGGCAGGATTCATTCATGAGGTGAAATAATCTACTTGGATTAAAAACGTTGTCCTTGTAAGGAAAAATAATGGCCAACTTTGTGTTTGCATGGACTTTTGGGGTCTCAATAACACTTGCCCAAAAGAAGATTTCCCATTGCTTGTCACCGAGCTCATGATTGACTTAAGCACAGGACATGAACCCTCGTCTTTTATGGATTGTACTGTACGGTACAATCAAATCCAAATGGCACCAGAAGACCAAGATGCCACAGCGTTTCGCACTCCCAAAGGCATCTTCTAATATAAGGTAATGCCCATTGGTTTGAAGAATACTGGAGCAACATACCAAAGAGCAATGCAAACTATCTTTGACAACATGTTACATAAAACAATGGAGTGCTATGTTGATGATCTTGTGGTCAAGTTAAAAAGGAGATCAGACCACCTACAAGACCTTTGTCGAATTTTTGATAGGCTGGTAAGATGTCGACAAAAGATGAATCCACTTAAATGTGTGCTTGGTGTCACTTCAGGGAAGTTTCTAGGCTTTATAGTTCGGCATAGAGGCATTGAGATTGACCAAGCCAAAACCAAGGTAATCCAAGAGATGCCCGCCAAAAAAATCGCAAAGAATCACATGGTCTTTAAGGTGTTTGGCTTATATTAGAAGGTTCATATCCAATCTAGCCAGTTGTTGCCGCTTATTCCACCACCTAATGAAGAAGGGTGCACAAGTCAAATAGGACCATGTTAGGGAAAAAGTAAAACAGAGTTTTAATATTTATATACCCCAAGTGCAAGGTGTATTGTTAAGTACTTGGGGTGTCGTCCGTAGGAAGTTGTGTTTCCAACTACTAGAGCTAACTAAAGCGCCTCAAGTTAGGCAAAATCGAAGAGGATAAAGGTAAACTAAACTACGCTAACAAACATAGAAAAAGCGACCTGGAGTTGTGATTTGACCAATGGACGTACTTACTAATTGAGACGAGTCCTAACCTACCCAAACTACATTATGAACGAGAGATGGTCGGTTGCACCATCGAAGACCATCCAAGCCCTTTCTCAAGGGTCATGAGCTAGTCTAATGAGTCTAAGCATTTATTTTCATGGGGTTAGCCCAATTAGACCACAAAATTAGCAACCCCGGACCTAGCTCGAATCGGATACTATCTTTATATCTCAAACTCGGCTATTCCCTCTCCCACATTAGCTAATTGATCTCACATCTCAGCATAAGTCAATCGCCCAAAAATATGGATGAAAACTCTTTCAAGCATTTCATCGAACACCTGGCGGGCTTGAGAGAAAATTCTAAATTCTAGGTATAGATTGGGTATGGTTAGGTCTAATACAATACTAATTGGCCATCAAGAGGCTAATCACAATTCAAGCCATCACAAACTAACAACTAAACATCACAAACACATGAAAACCTAAACTAGCAAACAAGAACATGAACTTGAACAAGAGAAGAAAGAGAATGAAATAAATTAAATCTAAACAACTAAATAAACATGAATTAACAATGAAACTAAACATTTAACTAAACAAAACAAAAATAAGAATTAAACCAGCAAAATCAAAACAAGAACAACATATGAACTAAAGAGAGAAAAGGGAAGAAAACTTAGACTTGAGTGATGGAAGGAACTTGAAATCCAAAAGTTGAATGAAAGATTACAATCTTCAATCCTAATCTAATTCTCCTATTGAGGTTTTATTGGCTAAAATCTAACCTAAACTATCCTAAAAATCACCAGAGAGAAGCCCCGAGCGACCCCCCGCGTGACCCCCTGCAAAAACGCCCGAAGGGGGCTTAAATAGAAAACTGAGCGAACGGCGAAAAGGGGGGAGGTACGACTATGCCAGCGTGGCACGGTCCCACGGTGCCACTTCTCTGGCACGTTGGCTCGGCCCCCTGTCATCCCCTTTTTGCTGGTTTTTACTGTTTTTCTTTGCTTCGTCCTGTCTTCGCTCCTTTTCGCGACGTTTGCTCGATTTGAAGTTATTTCCTACAAAACATAAATAAAACAAGCAAAAATCTTATAGATTAAGTTATTATACGAGTTAAAAGTGGGTGAAAGAGACACGTAAAATATGATCATTTATCGCCTAACAAATACCCCCACACCTATCTTTTGCTCATCCTTGAGCAAAATAAAAGAAAAACTAACCTAAGAACCTAACTTACTATCGTAGGAATCACGAGTGCATTTAACATATGCAACAAGCCCTTTGAACCCCTTGGTTCCCCCAAGTGGACGAGTGAGGTCTTGTGAGGATTTGTAGAAGATATACCCACAAAATCTCAGAAAGAAAAACAAAGAAAAGAGAAACAAAAATCAAAATAAATAAATAAATAAATAAAAAAATAAAATAAAAATGATAAAACACAAAATATACATGGGGCAAACTGTACACAATCGGATCAACCAAAACCCCCTAGTAACTCAAGTATTAGTCTGTACACAAGCATTATATGCATTTCAGTGCACATTATCCCAAAGAATGGTATCCAGACATCAGCTTTTCACCCCACGATGCATGAGAACACCGAATCCATCCTGGTGCCTGGTGTGTAAGTGTATCATCACCCTAAGACTTTGGCTTACCAAAATCAAATTCAATCCCACTAAACTAAGACAAGCTACCTTATTGATTTGCTAGCATAGAAAACAAGCTTTCGAGTAGCAGTATTGCCTCAAAGGGTAGCACCTAGTAGCGCATGCCTCAAAGGGGTACTTGTCATTCCAAACTCTTTTCTTCCCCCCCTTTTTTCTTTTTCTTCTTCGTCATTCCAAACTCTTGCCATGCCTCAAAGGGATACACCCAGTAGCGCTTGAGTTTGTTTATTTTTGTTTTTGTTTTTATTTTTGGAAAAGGGGTGCAAGCACATGCAAAGGTAACTGTGCAGTGGACAAGTAGGAGAGCCGATCATGGAAGATTAAGAATGTAAGATAATGATAATACATAAGTTAGGACTGGATTGCAAAATTATAATAGACTGTTGGAGTTAGAACTGAGGCCTAAAATGATAGGCTTAGGACGAATAGCAATCGTGCACATTATATTTATATACGAGCTAATAGCCAAGGTACTGGAGATCATGGATGATCAAAATAGTACAAAACTCCCGTAAATTCAAAAAAAAAAGAAAAATTTTACAAAAAAGAGAAAAAATGAAAAATTTACACAAAAATAAATGAAAAATTTTAATAAAAATAAGAATAAAAGGGTAGATGACCCCACTCCCACACCTAAATCTCACAATGTCCTCATTAGGAGCTGAGAGTCATCACAACCACAAAACAAATGAAAACAAAGAAAACAAAATCACACACGAGACACACAAAATAGGACAAACACACACAAGAACACTAAACCTGTACACATATACAAGCTAGCACACTCTCTTAAAAACACTCACCAAATCAAAAATAAGACCACACGTATATACAAAACTAACCACCAAAAACAAAGATATACCAATCCATTAACACCACCAATCACAATGCACAAATATCCAAAAAAACACAAAATCGACGATCATAGCCATCAATGGCTGAACCACATCCCAAATTTCTCCTCAAAAAGATCACGATAAAAGTACAACCCTAATATCCACAACTAAACAAAAACAAAAAGAGAGAAAATAAAAAAATAAAAAGAAGGGGGGAAGGGTGAGAACGATTATACCAGGTCGGGTACTGATTGTGCCCAAACAATGCCACAGCGACTTAAGGAGCATCAGCCACTCCTTGTCTCTCAAGATATGAGTCGTCAACTCGGATGCAATCAACGCTCGTAAGAGCTTGTCGTGCACTGCTACATGCATCTTAGAATGGTGTGAATAAGAGAACACTAGTAAGGGTGGAGTAAACAAAGTTTGTGCCCTCTTAAACTCATCAATGCCATAGAAAAATCAAAATCATGATCAAAGAAAGTACTCCACATGATTTTTCTAGGCACATCCTCTAGGTATGCACAATATGGATCAACTGAGGGGTGAAACCCACTAATATCACCTAGGGACTCATGAAATGAATGACAAAGAGAGGGGTTAGTGGGAAGTAAAGGGGATGAAATGGGGGTCAAGTAAAGTGGCTCGGTGTAAATGGGATTAGTATGCTCAATGCTAGGAGTTGCACTAACCCTCACATCATCACTATACATCTCCTCAGAAGAAGGCTCTAACAGTGCAATATCGTTTAACCAATCAAGCGAATCATCCTTAACAAAGCTAGCGCCACCACTAGGAGGCTCACCCATCTCTAACCCCGTGCACTGAGCTAAAGGGAGGGGAAAAGAAAGTAAGCGCAAGGCACCCTCAGTGTGTGCTAGATAAGGATGGAGCGACAAGTGATGAAGGAGTCAAGGGAGGGTTAAATGCTTCGCCAAGGTCGATGGAAGATGTAACATCAATAAAAGTCGAATCTAGGGGAAGGGATCATAATCATCATAGAGACTGATCTGAAGTCTAGGATAAGATGGACTAGGGTCGGTCTCATACAATAGGCCACTCTCCTTCATCTTACCGACAAAACTCTGAAGTCGCTCATTCATTGTCCCTATCATGGCATCAGGCTTAGCATAACATTCATCGGAGATATCATAATAGGAACAAGAATTCGTATTATGGTCAAAAGATGAACAATAAGAGCACACAGGAGGAGAGTAAGCATGCAAATCATAAGAAGTGGGGGAAGGGCACTCAAAAGACTCACTAGCAATCTCATGGTGCCACTGATACTAAGCCAAAGACTCAATAAGTCCCACATACCATCAACATCTAAGGAACACAAACCACCATAATACATGGACTCAAGGATGGCTCAGGTCTCATGTGTTATCCCCTCAAGCACAACATCGCATATTTCCTATTTTTCATACTCAAAAAGCACATATTGAGCATGGTAGTTATTCAATCGAGACAAATATTGCCAAAAAGATTCATGCTCAAATTGAGGTAAATAGAAAATAGCCATCTTGAATTTTTTTAAAATTTTTAATTTTTAAAATTTTTTCTTTTTTTTAATGGTTATTAAAAAGTCCTAGTCTCGAATACTCAAGTAAACCCCAATATTGAAAGACGCTAACTCCCTGACAACAGCGCCAAAAACTTATTAGGGAAAAAACAAAACAGAGTTTTAATATTTATATGCCCCAAGTACAAGATGTATCGTTAAGTACTTGAGGTGTCGTCCGCAGGGAGTTGTGTTTCCAACTACCAGAGCTAACTAAAGCGTCTCAAGCTAAGCAAAATCGAAGGGGATAAAGGGTAAACTAAAATACGTTAACAAATATAGAAAAAGCGACTTGGAGTTGTGATTTGACCAATGGATGAACCAACTAATTAAGACGAGTCCTAACCTCCCTAAACTACATTATGAACGCGAGATGGTTGGTTGCACCATCGAAGACCACCCAAGCCCTCTCTCAAGGGTTATGAGCTAGTCTAATGAGTCTAACCATTTATTTTCATGGAGTTAGCCCAAGTAGACCACAAAATTAGCAACCCTCAGACCTAGCTCCAATCGGATACTATTTTTATGTTCCAAACTCGGCTATTCCCTCTCCCACTGTAGCTAATCGATCTTGCATCTCAGCATAAGTCAATCGCCCAAAAATATGGATGAAAAATCTTTCAAGTATTTCATCGAACACCTGGCCGTGTGAGAGAAAACTTTAAGTTCTAGGCATAGATTGAGTATGGTTAGGTATAATACTAATTATCCATCAAGAAGCCAATCACAATTCAAGCCATCACAAACTAACAACTAAACATCACAAACACATGAAAGCCTAAACTAGTAAACAAGAACATGAACTTGAACAAGACAAGAAAGAGAATGAAATAAATCAAGTCTAAACAACTAAACAAACATGAATTAACAATGAAACTAAACAAAACAAAAACAAGAATTAAACTAGCAAAATCAAAACAAGAACAATATATGAACTAAAGGGAGAAAAGGAAAGAAAACTTAGACTTGAGTGATAGAAGAAACTTAAAATCCAAAGGTTGAATCCAAGATTACAATCTTTAATCCTAATATAATCCTCCTATTGAGGTTTATTGGCTAAAATCTAACCTAAACTACCCTAAAAATCGCAAGAGAGAAGCCCCGAGCAATCTGTGCATGACCCCCTGCAAAAACGCCTCAAGAGGCCTTAAATAGAAAACTAAGTGAACAGCGAATAGGGGGGAGGCATGGCCGTGCCACGTGGCACGGGTGCATGACCCCCTGCAAAAACGCCTCAAGAGGCCTTAAATAGAAAACTGAGTGAACAGCGAATAGGGGGGAGGCATGGCCGTGCCACGTCTCTGGCGCAGTGGCTCAGCCCCCTGTCGTCCCCTTTTTGCTGATTTTTGCTGCTTTTCTGCGATTTGTCTCGTCTTTGCTCCTTTTCGCGACATTTGCGCAACCCCCTAATAGACCAGTCATGCCAAAAAGCCTTCAATAGCATCAAGAATTACTTGTCAAATACACTAGTTCTGGGCCACCAATTCGAAGGAAACCTCTTGTACTCTACATTGCAGCTCAAGAAAAGCCTTTGGGGGCATTATGTGCCCAGGAAAATGAGGAAGGCAAAAGAAAGAGCTCTGTATTACTTAAGTTGCACTTTAGCACTAGGGCTGGGCTGAATTACTCCCCGATTGAAAAGATGTGTTTGGCTTTTATATTTTCCATTCAAAAATTAAGGCATTACATGCAATCTTATACGGTGCGGGTGATTTTTAAAGCTAACCCCATCAAATATATCATGTCAAGACCAATTCTAAGTGGGCGACTTACAAAGTGGGTTGTAGCCCTGAAGCAATATGACCTTGTTTACGTGCCACAAAAAGCTATTAGAAGACAAGCATTGGTAGATTTCTTGGCAGATCACCCAATCCCTAATGCTTGGGAGCTAGATGATGACTTGCCTGGTGAAGATGTATTCTTAGTTGATATCTTCCTACCTTAGAAAATGTATTTCGACGGAGTCGCGAGATGTGATGGTGTTGGTGCATGAATAGTGTTTGTTTCACTAGAAAAATATGTCCTCACTTGGTCATTCATGCTAACTCAGTTATGTTCCAATAATATGGGTAAATATCAGGCATTGATTTTAGGCCTTCAAATGGCCATTGAAATGGGAATCAAAGACCTTGACATCTATGGTTATTCTCAATTGGTCATCAAGTAACTTCTCGAGGAATATGAAGTCAAAAAGGACGACCTCATGTCATACCAAAAATATGCCTTATGACTACTGGATAAGCTTGAAACCATCAAGTTTCAGCATGTTCCTAGGAGTGCCAACAAGATGGCTGACGCACTTACAAACCTTGCAGCCACTTTGGCGCCGGGGGTAGAAGAAAGCATGAATGTCCCTGTTTGTAACCGATGGGTTATCATATCCCTTGATGAAGAGCTTGAGGAAGAGGTTAATATGGTTAGCGCCCAGGAAGTAGAGGAAGAAGACTGGCACCAGCCACTCATTGATTATTTACAACATGGAAAGCTTCCTAATGACCTAAAACATAAGACAGAAATTCAGTGAAGAGCTCCCCGCTTCCTTTGTTTTAATGGTACACTTTATCGACGTTCTATCATTGGTCTTTGGTTACGTTGCTTAGATAAAGTATAGGTTAGACAAACAATGAAGGAAGCACACTCAGGAGTATGTGGTGCACATCAACCAGGACCCAAATTGTATGATCGAATAAAGAGGATGGGTTATTATTGGCCTACCATGGCGCAAGATTACATGGACTATGCAAAGAGGTGCGGGCCTTGCCAGTTTCATGCCAATTTTATTCATCAACCTCCTGAACCACTTCATCTAATCATGGTATCTTGGCCATTTGAAGCTTGGAGGCTTGATGTTGTGGGTCCTATCACTCCAAAATCTTATGCTAGCCACTCATACATCTTGACTGCAGCTGACTACATTTTGAAATAAGCCGAAGCAATCCCACTGAGAGAAGTCAAAAAATAAAATGTCATTGATTTTATTCAACCCAATGTCCCCCCGATATATTATCATTGCTAATGGCAAACCATTTCTCAACAAGCTGGTGACCGCCCTCTGCAAAAAGTTTAAGTTTACCTAGCGCAACTTTTCAACATACAATGCATTTGCAAATGGGCTGGCAGAAGCTTTCAAGAAGACACTTTGTAACTTACTAAGCAAAGTAGTGGCAAAGTTAAAACTTGATTGACATGAAAGGCTAGGGGAGACTCTTCGGGCATACAAAACAACATACAACATGCCGACCCAATCAACTCCTTTCGCTCTAGTGTATGGGGTCAAAGCAGTATTACCTTTGGAACTTCAAATCCCTTCACTCCATATTGCCATATAGGAAGGCTTGACCAAAGATGAAAATCACAAGCTTTGCCTGGCTGAGCTCGAGGCCCTTGATGAAAAAAGACTGCTAGCACAAAAAAAGTTGGAATGCTATCAAGCTCGCTTATCACACGCGTTCAACAAAAAGGTACGACCGCGTTCATCTCAGGTTGAAGATCGAGTGCTAGTGGTAAGAAGGCCAATCATTATCCCGCACAAGACTGGAAGCAAGTTCACTGCTAAGTGGGATGGCTCTTATGTGATGCAGGAAGTCTACACCAACGGTGCTTATAGCATAGTTGGTATTGACGGAGTGCGAGTTGGACCGATAAATGGAAAGTTCCTAAAGCTTTACTGTCCTTAATGTATTAATACATGTAAACTCCTAAACATGAGCTTAAACTGTTCATTCTTTCAAGTTAAACTCTATTGTACTACTCCTGGCTAGCAAGAGTATAAATTATGAACTGCTAAACAAAAAAAAATAAGTCTTGTTATTCGAACTACGTATAATTGATTTTTAGGGTTCCCTTCAAGTATGTAAGCAACTTTGGTATACACCTAAATACAGTCATCGTCATCCCCCAAAAAAAAAAAAATTGATGTTTGTTAAGGCTAATTAAAAAAAAAGTTAATCTAATTACGGGTTTTATACATCTTGTGAGTTTAAAAGAGAAATATACAGATTTAGCTGGGTATAAATGCATCTGTTGTCATAAAGTTGATAATTGTGAAATCCAAATCACAAGGAAAATCAACCAAGACACGTGCAAGGATGAATAAAGGAAAATTTTTATCTCCGCTTTATTCAATAGATATCAATCTTACATCACAAAAGTGCAAAGTGTATTACAAGTCCATCTCAAAAAAAAGGGGGGAGTTAACTATGGATTCCATTGGAAATTCTTCAAATCTTCGAAGGACTCCTTTATATAGGCTTCAGCCTGCTTTAAACTAGCTTTTATGGCTGCATACATCACTTCAGTGGCATTAAGTATGTCAATCTGACCTTGCAAATTAACAACTTCCCGCTCAGCTTCTTGAAGCAAATGCTCGCTGGCCTCCACCTGACAGCTAAGATCTTTATTTTGATCTTCCAAATGTTGAAGCTCTTTTAAGAGGTCCTCATGCCTTAATTCAACCTGCTTTAACTCAGCCATCTTTGCTTCATAATGGGAGCCTTCTCTATTTAACCGATGGGAGGCCTCATCAAGCTTACCTTGCACCTCCATGCGATAACTGCCATGTACTTCAGCAGATGTTCGATCAGAGTAGCTTTGTTCTAGGTCCTGTAAGTTACATGCTTGCTTGATCAACCCTTCAACCTTGCTCTCTAAAGGAGTGACGTTGACACCTCTTTAAAAGATAGTGGCATAAAGGGTGTCAAAATCGCCTTTAAGAGAAGGAAGTCCACCAAAAGGAGTGGGAGACACCTTGTTAAGTATAGTTTGCCAAACACTCATGCAGCATTTTTATCTATCTCCTTTATAACAACATCAGCATTGAAGACAGAAATTCCCCCTTGTGGAGCCCTCAAAGGGCGTTATGGGTGGGGTACCAGTGAAGGAGCATTAGCTGTACGTGCAGACTTGACCTCATCATTATCCAGGGAACAAACACCTTTCGAGTCATCTAATGTCGATCTACTGTCAGATAAATCCTTATCAAATGATGGTATTCATCCAATCGATGGAAAGCATTGACTTTCAAATGGCACAGGAACATGGCCAATTCCTCCCTGAAGTTCACATAATTACTTTCCCCCATTAAAAAAAAATGTATGTAGGGACGAAGAAGGTGAGATATGCATTTGAAAACAACGTGCGTTTCTATTAAAAAAAAGGAGGGAGTACCATGCATTCAGTAGGATTAGGTTCAGTATCGAGGATATCCATGATATTATCTGCACCTTCTAGGGGACGCTCGATTACATTTTCGGTACTTGGCTCATAAACTATGGTGGTAGCTCGTCATGTCCGTTCATAGCAAGATTAATCATAGATTTAGACTTTTATCTACATACATCAGCAGGTGAAAGATTTGAAAGGTTCTTTAATCTCATTTGCTACTTATGCTAACAGCAAAATGCTTTCAATAGGAATTATAGGGATGGGTGTTGCTGGGATGACAACATCTATTCTTGGAATCTTGACACGAGAAGAACCATCCTCCATCGGCATAACAAAAGGCTCTAAGGGCTTCCCAGAACAAATAATCTTCAACTTGAGTTTAGAACCAAGTTTGGTTCCATCCTTTGAAATGTTTGTGTCAAATAAATCGCTCCGTTTCCTCTTGGAATCACTAGCATGTGGACTGCAAGTTGAGGAAATGAACAACTTGGACCACCCTTCATGAAATGCACGATTGGTATTTTTTAAATTACATTGCCCAGGAAGTAAGACTTGGGACCCTATTCCATAGCATGTGAGTATGTGGTAATAGCGAAGCATTGTTTCCGGATCAGGAAGATTATCGAAGTCTAGATCAGCAAGAACATCCTGATGGACACCAAATTGTCCACTAAATTGGTCTAGGTAGTAGGTTGCCATGACGAAGTTGTCCTCACAATGGTAAGAGATAAAACTCGAATGAATGATGATAAAATAAGCAAAGTCAGCTCTCGATAGCTTGCCATCATCCACGAGAGTCTCCCTAAGTCAGTTGATGATGGATGAATGCCAGCGAAAGCCCCTCCTAGAACCAATGAGTTCTCGGGCCTCTCTTCAAGTTGAAACAACTTGGCTTGACTAAGGCCACTAAACTTCACCATACCTAGACTGGAGGAAGCCTTACCAGCTAGCTCAGATGTATCAAAGTTTTTGGCTAACCAAGCATAAAGGAAATGGGAAGGAAAATAACCCCCACCTCTACCAGGATATGAAGAACGAGAAATCTCATTGAGTTCCTTGTAGACATTAGCAAGAATTGCTGTAGGGAGTCAATACCCTACACCTAATGCTATAAATAAGGCGACACTAAAAATGCCAGTGCGTATGCAACCATCATCTCTAACTGGCAAGATGAACGTGCATAGCCAATAGGAGAGAAACGCAACTAGAAAGGTCTCGGTGCATTGGCCTATAGCCACTCCCAGCTATTTGATAGGACAATCACCCCACCCACGGGCTCCAGCGTCGATGATGGAAGACAATATTCCTGGATAAGGGGTCTAGTTGCCTTGATCAGACTTCCTAGAAACATGGTACTTTTAGGTCCTCGAAACCAGAAGGCAATCCATTGGTCTATGGTCAGCTTGCCCTTGCAACCTTGCATAAGTTTGTAGTAAGCAGTGAACAGATAACTGTAACTCAGGGGAAGCTTGTTTGTGAGTTCCTATTTGGTAGGAACAACTTCATCATTAAGACAACTTGAAAGTGGTAGCCCAAGGAAACTGTAAATATCAAAGATAGACAGGGACACCTCGCCTTTAGAAGTATGCAATGTGTTCGTTTCGGAACACCAATACTCGCACACTGCTCGGATGAGGTTCGAACACCGATTGTAAAGGAAGAGCGAAGCATACAAAGCATCAAACAGATGAAAGATTATTAGATTATCTTTGCAACGAATGAGGATATCATCTAAGCACTCCCAATAAAGCGGCTTTTAAGAAAATTCCCCATGCAACTAGGGGTGATCAAAACCGGTTAACCTAAAATTTGGTTAACTATAAATCGGTTAACTGAAAAGTCGGTTCGTAAAAATTGTGAACCGAAAACCGAACCGAAACTTTCGGTTAACTAAAAATTAGTTAACTGACTTTTTTGGTTTGGCAAAAATGTGAACCGTAACTGAACCGAAAAACTCGGTTAACCAGATCTTCGGTTCAGTTATCGGTAAATCATTAACTTAAATTGTTAATTTTCAATTTTCACCCCTTTTTTAATTAATTTAACTAGTTGAGAAACGAAATATTAATTTGCACATCATTGTATGTTTAGTCTTATCTTTAGTAATTATAAAATTTACAATTGACCAATATAAAATTTATTTTTTAATTAAAGTGCAAGTTTTGGTTTCAATTAATCATGCTGTTAATCGAATCTCAAATGGCCAAGCGGATACTATAAAATTTTTTCGGTTCGATCAACCAAACCGAATTTTTAGAAAAATCAAACTGGTCAACCAATTTTTCAGTTCGGTTTTCCAGTTCGATTTTTCAATTTCGTTTTTTTTTTTGTTCACCCCCACATGCAACAGTAACCTAACCCATGATAAGAGGGGAGATTCTCTTTTAGTATGATGTGACTAGAGGGCAAAAAAGTTTTGCTGTCTTCAAATTCTCCTTACACCACCAAGGAAGGCTCGGAGGGCCTCCAACACAATCAGACTTGTAATAGCCCGACCCTAAATCATGTTTGTTTATTTAATTAAGTTGTGTTATTAATTTTTCATATTTAATTATCCCATTTCATCATCTCGCTTGGGAGAATTCAATTTTGGGCCCCACTTTACAATTCGAGTTTTATTTACCGAAAATTTTTTAGAAAAATTAATAGTAGGCCTCGATAATTATGATTTAAAAGATTACATTATTTTTCATGACATCACATTTAATTTCGAGCTTCAGAAAAAAAAATTAAATTGATCACACCCGGTTTGATTTTTTTTATCAAACCTGAGTTCATTTAAGCCCAATTTCGGCCCAACAGGTTCCTAACTCATTTGCTTATCAAATTACTATCGTTAAGCCTTAATTATCATTAGCAAAAGCTGATTTTTTTGTGCTTAATTCTCAGCCAAGCATATTGGAGTGGTTTTCATCCAAGTAAACACCATGTTACAAAATATCAAGCTTTGCTTCTTCTTCTCCCTCGTCCTCCTACCCCATGGCTAACCCTCCCTGCCACCACTGTTCTGGTGGCTATTGCCACCTCCGGCCACCAGCCGGTCACCCCATCAACCACCATCCACCACCCAAACAACTCCCACATCAAGCAACACCTCCATCTCTTCCTTTTGATCACTAAGCAAGGTAAAAGTCTAGCGTAATCAAATTTCCTTTTTGGATTTTTATGTTGGATTTGACTGCGGATCATTTATCTTGATATAAATAAGAGTTATTTTGATGTTTTAATGGTTGGATTGTGCTTGAAAGTAAGTGATGTTTGAAGTTGTTCATGATCATGCAAGTTTAGGTGGGGATAATGGATTTTGATTGTTTTAAGTGAGATTTTGTGATCTTTGGTATTGGTACTAAATATCAAGATGTTTATGCTAATTTATATAAGTTAGAGAGTGATTTTAATGGATGGTTATGTCAAGAAAAGCTTGCAAATAAGTGCTGTTATGCTATAAACAGACCCACAATAGGGGTGACCTTGGGAATAAACTGGTATTTCGTGGTACATGGAAAAACTTTTATTTTTGGTGTGAAGATACCTCAATGAGTTAGCTTTCAATGGGCTCTAGAATTACTTAATTCTGAGTTGTGTAGACAAAGTTATGGCCACTTTACTGAAGACTGTATAGAATACATCGAAACTGGGAGCAGTTTTGAACAGTAGATTTTACAAAAAAACTGGTATTGATTGGCCCATTAAAATTTGTGATTTTTGGTACATGGATAGATCAATGAGTTAGCTTTTGCATACTTTTTAAATTGCCTTAATTCGAGTTCTGTGGGAAAGGTTATGCTCGTTTTGCTATGACTGCGCAGATTGAACTGAAATTGTGCACGTTTGTGTTCCACTATAATTTTGGGGACCTTTCTATATGAATCATGCTTTGTGTCCTAAATAAGGGTTTTAGCAGACATTATGAGCTTTTCATATTGGGGTTTTACATATTATTTGAAGGTCAGGAGTGAAAGATATGGATTTTTCAATACAGACTATCAAACAATAATATGAGTGAATATAAAAATCATAACATTTGGAAATATTTTCAGAAGTTTCTATATAATTGTGGGTATTGCAAGGAAATTACAAAGTGTAGTGAGTTTAACCAGTGTGATTATGTATAGAAGCTTGCTTGGGTTGAAAACCAAGTTGAATGAGCATGAAAATGAAATTTGGGAAGTGAGCAGAGTAATGACTCAAAATCAGTGTCCATTGAACCAAGTTGGTGTTGTTTGAGCTTTTATGAACCTCACAACACCTCTCTTGACATTAAGCTTTCTATTATCCATTTCAAAAGCATTACACTTTGCATTATCCATTTCGAAAATGTCAGAAACCCATATTTCATTTATATCAATTAAGATCTTTTCATTATCACCTCAATCATTCTAATTTGATCTATTTTGTTTTAGTTTGTTGTATTTCAAGTTCAATAACCCTAATCGATTTATTTTTCAAATCATTTTGTTGTATATACTGAATTATTGAAATTGTGGAAGCTTTTTAATTAATCAATTTCCAGTACAACCGGACTAAATATTGTTCACTAACTGCATTTACCTATAATTACATTTCTTTAGTAGAATCGTGGCCTAGTCTATCGTTTCCATTGTGCATAAGTATTATCAAGTGAAATATCACTTTAAAGACTTCAGATATGTCCATTGGCTGTATATTTAGAAATCAGAGTTCATTTATCAAAGTATCATGTTTGGTAAGTATATCAATGAATCAGATTACACAGTAATTTATTAGTTAATTATTGACTTCGTTAGTTATCATCGGTAGGGCATTCGCCCTTCAGTTACCCGCGCAGCTTCAGGCTAGGTCTCCGATCAGCTTGGCAGGTGTACACCTATCCATAGATCGTAGCAGCATTAAGGGGTTCACTATCAGATAATAATTAGCAGTGCAGTTTTATATTGATCTTATTCCCTATTTTGACCTTAAATGAATTGCAAAGCGGGTCCAATCAGTGTTTCAATGATCATTTAACAATTCAGGTATGCATGTACTGAGCTTCGGCTCATAGTTCGAAATATTTTTCATGTTTTATTTTAGGCAAATGTTCAGAGAATTGCCCTCATGCTAGCAAGTTGAGCTAGGAAATCTGTATAAATCAGCGGTGATACAGTATATGCATACTTTAAAGCTGTATTTTGAATTCTTCGGTGTATGAGGATGTAGATTACATGGTGAATTATCTTACTATGGTTTATAAACCTTACATTGGTTAACACTTGATTGTGAATGGATGATCATGTGTGAATGTGTATGGTTGAGGTTATGCTTAACTATGTTATTCCAGGACACATACTTCAAGCCTTGTCCTTTGGGACGGCGGTAACGCTCCTATCATTAGATTTATTAGATTACAATTGAGTGATTTATTAAGAAGAATATAAACAGTAAAATATGTTTAGTTTGGGGCGTTACAGGTTTGGTATCAGAGCCAGGTTGAGATTTTCTTTATGGGATATACAGTATGGATTTAAGATACTGAGAAATTGGTTAGCGAGGACTGAGGATTATTATGATATCCTTGGAGATTTGTGGCACTGGTAATGTCTGCTTATCTCACACATATTGTACTCGCATATTCTTCTTTGTCAGATGGATCCATATAAAGTATATATAGTTTGATCTCAAGCAGCAGATTTGACGGAGATTTTGAACAACAGGTTAAAGATGTTCCAATGCATTTAGTATGTAAGGCCATAAAAGCCACCCATCTGAATGGTATGTTATCCGTCAGCTGGAATTATTTATTTTTGGGATGTAAATCCTTGTACTTCGGGCGTGTATCCTGTGGAGTTTTGATCTCCGGTCTGTAGCCGTTGGGCTTGATTTGATATCCTTTTATACTTCTATTCAATGCAGGGGATATGATATAAGGCTTTAAGCCTAAAAAATGGCCAATTTGCAAGCGAAACTCTGTCATTTTCGCTCCAAAAATTTCAAAATCACTAACACTCGTAGCCCTAGAGTTGGGGTTGTTACAAATGTGCCCTTTGACTCATTTTGAGGTTAAATGCATAGGGAAAACCAAGTATGGGCAGAATATATAAGTTTAGCCAACTTGATAGTTTTGAGCATTGCACAAGGACCGACTTTGAGGTAACTTTTGTCCATGGTCACTATGATTTACACAAGGATTTTCCATCCTGACTTTAAGTTTTAGGAGATGTCATTCACATGAAACAAGTTTCAAGTGGATTAGAGGTCATTTGGTTCTTCAAAACTGTTAGACAAGTCAAAGTCTGTAAATTGCACAGAATCCTAATGCATAAGATTTGAGTTTAGTATAGTTGCAGACTATGCATTCCATTAGGTAGAGATGTTTTAGTTATTCTATGTCAAAGTACAAAAAGTAAGCTTTCCAATGACCCATATTGCAGCACATTTGGAGACCAGTGGTTAATGAAATTTAGCCTAGTAGTCTGATGGTACAGACTATTTAAGTTAGTGGACACATACAACTTTGAGCTTACATTTCCTCATATTATGGGTGTCATTTTGTGCATTTCTTGGATCCAAGTGGCAATTACTTCAATATACTTCATTGATTGCAAATATTTTCTTCTATAACTCACGAATTTCATCTAAGTGAGCTATATGGGGGTTCTTGATGTAATATCGCTTGAATTATAGGATTTTGGAGAGGCTTGTTCTATGGTCCATAAGTTTTGAACCATTAACTATCGACGATTCCATACAAGAGAAACGAAAGACACATTAGAGAGACATTTTGATTCCATCCATGAAATTCAAGACTTGCTTAAATTGCCCAAACTCTTGCAAGCAGTCCATTGATTTCACCTCCATTTGTGAAGTAGACATTACTCTTAAAAATACTTCACCGCACCTTTTGGTAACATACCATCTGCCATTGTCCTTGTTGGAATATCAACTGTTGGATACTTCTCACTTTGATGAGGGGCCTAGTCTTCCTGTCTTCATGGTATCTCCCTATCCAGTTGCATCATCATTCACTCTCATGTCATATCTTTATCAGTTCTGATTACTTTTTCTTTTTTTTAAGAGCCCAAGTATTACTAGTAGCTGGGTTATGATTGGGATTGCACCCATGTCAATAGATGATAATTTTGTTACATCTTGACTATGCTTTTTATAGGGATGATTGTTGTCCAACTTATGGAATCCATTGCTAAGGAAAACGCGATGTGCTTACCTTTTTGGCTGATTTAATCTTAGTTTCCTACAGTAGATCACTTACATAAAGCTTAAGTTTGTTAATCAAAATCTTTGCCATGCAATTGGATTACGTCAGTGAGAAGTTTTGATGGGTTACTGCCCTTGGACAAACGCCCTCAGCCGATTCCGACTGCAGAACTCTAGAATGGGAAGTTCAAGATTTCTCCTGATCTCTTCCCCTTGATTTAGCTAACAATATTGGAGACCCCAATTACTGGTCGACCTTAGTAACTGAGTCGATGAAACGAATTCCCCCAGCACCTATTGATATCCCTTTTATGGATGGTGAACTGGCAGATAGGGCGGCCCGGCGTAACCCTAAAGTCTACAATGGAAAGTATGACCCAGTGGAACTTAAAGAATAGATTTGAGGAATGGAAAAAATTTTCGCTGTAGTAGAGGTTCCAGGGGATAAAAAGGTGAACATTGCAACATTTTATCTAACCTATGAAACCGATTTTTGGTGGAACACTGTTAAGAATGGGCTCTTAATGTCTAACTTCACTTGAAGCAGATTTGTGGAAGAACTAAATACACTGCTCTGGATTGCCAACTAGGAACTAACAAATGCACGTGGTACGGTAGCCTAGAGCACCTTATTGCTGCCTGTTCCCGAAGACTGAAGGCTGTAGATAAGGGCTCTCACCTTCAAATCCCGCAAATGTAGGAAGCACTCACGTGTTGAGTAACAAGAAAGCTGTCATCTCTGGTACGATAGTTACTGGAGCTCTCTTTTAATTTTGAAACCATTTTGTATATTGGTTGATTCAGTTACCACTCATTCATTTATATTCACACGATCTGCCATGCAAGTGAACCTTGAGAATAGGGAGGCAGAAACCAATTATGAAATCAAGTTATCTAATGACTCTAGAGTTGAGTGTTCTATCTCTGATAAATTCGTTTCAATTACTATTGGTGGGATAGTTTTTCCTGAAGTTCTGATTCTATTTGACTCATCAGACTTTGATATCATTTCGAAAATGAGCTGGTTGTGTACTTATGGGGTCAAGATAGGTTGTGATGACTCTAAGATTATTTCAAGAGATGAACAAGGGAGAGTACTATGCTTCATGGGCGAAGAGAGTAAAAATCTTGTTCTTTAAATTCTATTATGAAAACAAGTGAACTCTTATGACAAGGATATATTGTGTATTGGTGTTATGCTGTTAACAATGAATCTAAGGAAGAACAAGTTGAAGATATTCTTATAGTTTGTGAATTTAAAAATGTTTTCCTAAAAAGCTATTGGGATTTTTCCCCCCAAGAAAAAGCGATTTTAAGATTGAATTAATCCCTAGTGCCTAACCTATCTCAAACACCCCATATCATATGGCCCCAATTAAGCTTAAAGAACTGAAGTTTCAGTTAAAGGAGTTATCACAAAAGAGATTTATCAAACCATCCAAATATGCCATTATGGGATGCCCAATTCTATTTGTAAAGAAGAAGAATGGAACCTGGAGGTTATGTATTGATTACAGAGAGCTGAACAAGATCACCATCAAAAACACATACCCATCACTCCAAGTAAATGACTTATTTGATCAACTGTAGAAAGCAGGAGTCTGATCTAAGATTAAGTTGGGGTCAAGGTACCATCAACTTGGGATTATACCTGAAGAAATTCCCAAAACTACACTAAGGACCATGTTTGGGTCATTATAAATTCATTATAATGCCTTTTGGCCTAATCAATGGCCCTGTGGCCTTTATAAATCTTATGAATAGAGTTTCATACCCTATTTAGATAAGCTCGTGGTGGTGTTTATAAAAAGACATCTTGAATTACTCCAATGATAGAGATAAGCATATTGTTCATTTGAGACAGAGTTGTAGACCTTGAAGGGACATCAATTACATAACAACTACAAAAAGCATGAGTACTAATTAGAAGCAATGGTATTTATGAAGCATATGGCTTCAAGGGAAGAGATTAAGGTTGATTTGCACAAGTTGAAAGCAGTTACAAAGTGCCCAACACCCACCAATACACTAAGCCTAGAAACTATTTGAGTTTAACACAGAATTATCGAGTTCAGAAAGGATTTGTCGAATATTATCTTCCCTAACTAATTTGTTAAAGCAAGCTACCAAGTTAGAAAGAAGATAAAGTGGTGGCTTATGCCTTCTAACAGCTTAAGTCTTATGAGAAGAATTACCCTACCCATGTTTTTACATTGAAAATTTAGAGACATTACTTATATGGCGTACCATGTAAGAATCAATACTGATCATCAAAGCTTCAAGTACATCTTCACGCAGAAGAAGCTCCATCAGTTGTGGTAGATCAAATGTCAACCAAGAAAGGAAAATGTTATGGCAGATGCCCTAAATAGGAAGGCACAACATACCTTGAATGCTGTAGTGATCACACAACTGAATCTCTTGAGAGAGCTTAAAATCTTGGACATTCAATAGTGTTGAACAGGAAGGTGAATGTTCAATTGCCGATGCTTACCTTACAGCCCTCCCGGATGGAGGAAATTAGAGTGAATCAGGATAGCGATCCTGAGCTCCAATGAATAAAGTAGAATCTTGAGAAAGGGATTCAATTTCAATAGATTTTGTCATGGGATTTCCTCAGATATAATGTCTGATAGTGATCAGAGATTTCAAGCCTATTTTGGCATGTATTTCAAGGAGCCTTTGGAACTAGATTGAACTTTAGCAGTTCTTATCATCCTAAAACGGATGTGCAAGCATCTAACAATACCAATGGATCTAACTCTTCTAAGATGGAGCCTGTAGTATTTCACGACCTACAACCAACATTTGCATCTGAAGAAAGTATAGAACTCCCAATGGTCAACGTTGTGATAGCATTAGTAGAGAATCCTATATGAAACATCAGGATAAAATAACGACTAACATTGACAACAAAATCATCTTTTGAGTCATGAAGATCTTCTTCAGCATTCAATCATAGAAGACCCTTGAAAACATACCATTGGATCCGGCAGAAAGGATATGTTGATAAAAGAAGGAGACTCCTGGAATTTCGGGTATATGATAAGGTTTTTTTTTTTCCCCAGAAAGTTTCACCAACTAAGGGCGTGAGGGGGTTGAATTGCGAACTAAATTGAGGTCAAGATCTATTAGACCATATAAGTTTATTGAAAGGTTGAATCTCATAGCTGTCTATTAGATCTGCCTATATAACTCAAACACATGAATAACGTGTTCTTTGCCTCACAACTCAGGCAGTACATTTCAAATCCTGACCCCACCGTCATAACCAAATCCATTGCGGTCATTGAGGGTCTTGTGTTTCAAGAGCACCCAATCTAGATATTAGGTCTCAGGATTAAGCAGTGCAGCGTCAAGTAAACATCTTTAATCATATTACTTTGGACAAATCATACCTCCTCAGAAGCTACTTGCGAAACTGACGAAGAAATGAAGGCCAAGTACCCAGACTTATCTGAGTTAACCATGCATGTTTTCATAAATTTCATAAGTTTTGAGGATGAAACTCTTTAAGGGGGGAAGATTGTAATAGCCCGACCCTAAATTATGTTTATTTATTTACTTAAGTTGTGTTATTGATTTTTTGCATTTAATTATCCCATTTCATCATTCCGGTTGGGAGAATTCAATTTTGGGCCCCACTTCGCAATTCGAGTTTCATTTACAGAAAAATCTCAGGAAAATTGATAGTAGTCCTTGATAATTATAATTTAAAAGATTACATTATTTTTCATGATATCACATTCAATTTCAAGCTTCAGAAAAAAAAATTAAATTGATCGCACCCAATTTGATATTTTTTTCCCGAGCTTGAGCTCATTTAAGCCCAACTTCGGCCCAACAGGTTCCTAACCCATTTGCTTATCTAATTGCCATCATTAGGCCTTAATTATCATTAGCAAAAGCTGATTTTTTTTGGCTTAATTCTCAGCCCAGTATATTGGAGTGGTTTTCATCCAAGTAAACACCATATCACAAAATATCAAGCTTTGCTTCTTCTTCTCCCTCCTCCTCCAACCCATGGCTAACCCTCCCTGCCACCACTATTTTAGTGGCTACTGCCACCTCTAGCTGCCAACCGGCCATCCCATCAACCACCATCCACCACCCAAACACCTCCCACATCAAGCAACACCTCCTTCCCTTCCTTTTTATCACTAAGCAAGGTAAAAGTTTAGCCTAATCAAATTTCATTTTGGATTTTTATGTTGGATTTGATTATGGATCATTTATCTTGATATAAATAAGAGTTATTTTTATGTTTTAATGGTTGGATTATGCTTAAAAGTAAGTGATGCTTGAAGTTGTTCATGATCATGCAAGTTTAGGTGGGAATAATGGATTTTGATTGTTTTAAGTGAGATTTTGTGATCATTGGTATTGGTACTAAATATCAAGATGTTTTTGCTAATTTGTATAAGTTAGAGAGTGATTTTAATGGGTGGTTATGTCAAGAAAAGCTTACAAATAAGTGCTGTTATGCTATAAATAGACCCACAATAGAGTGAGTTTGGGAAAAAACTGGTATTTTGTGGGACATGGGAAACTTATGATTTTTGGTGTGAAGATACCTCAATGAGTTAGCTTTCAATAGGCTCTAGAATTAATTAATTCTGAGTTGTGTAGACAAGGTTATGGCCACTTTACTGAAGACTGCGCAGAATACATCAAAACTGGGAGCAGTTTTGAACAGTGGACTTTACAAAACAATTGGTGTTGACTGGCTCTTTGAAAATTTTTGATTTTTGGTATGTGGATAGATCAATGAGTGAGCTTTCACATGCGTTTTGAATCGCCTTAATTCGAGTTCTGTGAGAAAAGTTATGATCGTTTTGCTACGACTGCGCAGATTGAACTGAAATTATGCACGTCTGTGTTCCACCCTAGGACATTACTATGTGGATCATGCTTTGTGTCCTAAATAAAAGTTTTAGCAGACATTATGATCTTTTCATATTGGGGTTTTACATCTTATTTGAAGGTCAGGAGTGAAAGATATAGATTTTCCAATACAGATCATCAAACAGCAATATGAGTAAATACAGAAATCGTGACATTTGAAAATCTTTTCAGAAGTTTATATATAATTATGGGTATTGCAAGGAAATTACAAAGTGTAGTGAGTTCAACAAGTGTAATTATGTACAGAAGTTTACTTGGGTTGAAAACCAAGTTAAATGAGCATGAAAATGAAATTTGGGAAGTGAGCAGAGTAATGACTCAAAATCAGTGTCCATTGAACCAAGCTGGTGTTATTTGAGCTTTTATGAATCTCACAACACCTCTCCTGATATTAAGCCTTCTATTATCCATTTCAAAAGCATTACACTTTCCATTATCCATTTCGAAAATATCAGAAACCCATATTTCATTTATATCAATTGAGATCTTTTCGTTATCACCTCAATCATTCCAATTTGGTCTATTTTGTTTTAGTTTGTTGTATTTCAAGTTCAATAACCCTAAGTGATTTTTTTTCAAATCATTTTGTTGTATATATTGAATTATTGAAATTATGGAAGCTTTTTAATTAATCAATTTTCATTACAGAGGGACTAAATATTATTTGCTAACTGCATTTACCTATGATTACATTTCTTTGGTAGAATCGGGGCCTAGTCTATCGTTTCCATTGTGTATAAGTATTATCAAGTGAAATATCATTTTAAAGACTTCAGGTACGTTCATTGCCTGTATCTTTAGAAATCAGAGTTCATTTATCGAAGTATCATGTTTAGTAAGTATATCAATGAATCCGATTACACAGTGATTTATCAGTTAATTATTGACCCCGTCAGTTATCGTCTATAGGGCATTCGTCCTTCAGTTACCCGCGCGGCTTCAGGCCAGGTCTCTGATCGGCTTGGCAGGTGTACACCTATCCATAGATCGTAATAGTATCAAGGGATTCACTATCAGATAATCATTAGCAGTGCAGTTTTATATTCATCTCATTCCCTATTTTGACCTTAAATGAATTAGAAAGTGGGCCCAATCAGTGTTTCAATGATCATTTAACAATTCAGGAATGCATGTACTGAGCTTCGGCTCATAGTTCAAAATATTTTTCATATTTTGTTTTAGGCAAATGCTCAGAGAATTGCCTTCATGCTAGCAAGTTGAGTTAAGAAATCTGTATGAATCAGCGGTGATACAGTATATGCATACTTTAAAACTGTATTTTAAATTTTTCAGTGTATGAGGATATAGATTACATGGTGAATTATCTTACTATGGTTTATAAACCTTACATTGGTTAACACTTGATTGTGCATGGATGATCATGTGTGAATGTGTATGGTTGAAGTTATGCTTAACTATATTATTCAAGGGCACATACTTCAAGGCTTATCCTTCAGGACGGCGGTAACGCCCCTATCATTGGATTTATTATATTACAATTGAGTAATTTATTAAGAAGAATATAAACAGTGAAACATATTTAATTTGGGGCGTTACAGATTTGATATCAGGGCCAAGTTGAGAATTTCTTTGTGGGATATACAGTATCGAGTTAAGATACTGAGAAATTGGTTAGGGAGGACTGAGGATTATTATGATATCCTTGGAGATTTATGGCACTGGTAATATCTGCTTATCTCACACATATTCTACTCGTATATTTTTCTTTGTCAGATGGATCCATATAAAGTATATATAGTTTGATCTCAAGCAGCAGATTTGACGGAGATTTTGAACAATAGGTTAAAGATGTTAGATGTTCCAATGCATTTAATATGTATGGCCATGTGAGCCACCCATCTGAATGGTATGTCATCCTTTAGCTGGAATTGTTTATTTTTGGGATGTAAACCCTTGTACTCCGGGTGTGTGGCCCGTAGAGTTTTGATATCTGGTGTGTAGCCATTGGGCTTGATTTGATATCCTTTTATACTTCTATTCAATGCAGGGGATGTGATATAAGGCTTTAAGCCTGAGAAATGGCCAATTTGCAGGCAAAACTCTGTCCCTTTCGCCCCAGAAATTTCAAAATCACTAACACTCGTAGCCCTAGGGTTGGGGTTGTTACAGATGTGTCCTTTGACTCATTTTGAGGTTAAATGCATAAGGAAAACCAAGTATGGGTAGAATATACAACTTTAACCAACTTGATAGTTTTGATTATTGCACAAGGACCGACTTTGAGGTAACTTTTATCCATGGTCACTATGATTTACACAAGTCAGATGGATCCATATAATGTGTATATAGTTTGATCTCAAGCACCAGATTCAAGGATGATTCTGAATAACAAGTTAAAGGTGACCCAATGCATTTAGGTATGTATGGTCATATTGTCCATATCTGTATGGCCATATGAGCCACCCATTTGAATGGCATGTTATCCTTTTAGCTGGAATTGAATCTTTTGGGGATGTAAACTCTTGTACTCTGGGCGTGTGGTCCGTAGAGTTGTGGTCTCTGGTGTGTAATTGTTAAGCTTGATTTGATATCATTTTATACTTCTATTCAATGCAGGAGATCTGATGTAAGGCTTTAAGTCTGAAAAATGGCTAGTTTGTAGGCGAAACTCTATCCGTTTCACGCCAGGAATTTAAGAATCACTAACACTCCTAGCCCTAGGGGTGGGGGTTGTTACAGATGTGTCCGATGAAGGGTCCTTGACTCATTTTGAGGTTAAATGCATAGGGCAAACTAAGCATGGGCAGAATACACAAGTTCAATCAACTTGACAGGTTTTGATCAGTGCACAAAGACCGACCTTGAAGCAACTTTTGTCCATGATCAATATGATTTACGCAAGGGTTTTCCATCCCAATTTTAAGGTTAAGGAGATATCTTTCATATGAAACAAGTTTCAAGTGGATTGGAGGTCATTTGGTTATTCAAATAGACAAATCAAAGTATGCAAACTGGGCAGAATCGTAATGCACAAGGTCTGAGTTTAGCTCACTTGCAACTTATGCATTCCATCAAATAGGGATGTTTTGGTTAGTCTATGTCAAAGTACAGAAAGTAAGCTTTCCAATGACCCATGCTGTAGCACATTTGAAGACCATTGGTCAATGAAATTCAGCCTAAAAGTCTGATGGTACAGACTATTCAAGTCAGTGGGTACCTATAACTTTGAGCATATGCTTCCTCATGATATGGGTGTCATTTTGTGCGTTCTTGGATTCAAGTGACAACTACTTTAACATGCTTTAATGATTGCAGATATATTTTCTTCTGTAACCCAAGGATTCCATCTAAGCGAGCTATAGGGGGTTCTTGATGTAGTATCCCCTGAATTGTAGGAGTTTGGAAAGGCTTATTCTGTTATACATAAGTTTTGAAACCATTGACTACCGACCATTCCATATAAGAGAAACCAATGACACTTTAGAGAGATATTTTGCTTCAATTCACTGCAATTCAAGATTTGCTTAAATTGCCCGAACTCTTTCAAGTAGTCCATTGACTCCACCTCAATCTGTGAAGTAGATATTACTCTTGAAAATATTTTACTGTATTTTCTGGTAACATACCATTTACCATTGTCTTGGTTGGATTATTAACTGTTTGGACATTCCTTGCTTTGACTAGGGGCTCAGTCTTCCTGTCTTCATGGCATCTCCCCATCCAGTTGCAGCACCATTCACTCTCATGTCACTTCTTCATCAATTCTGGTCACTTTTACCTGTTTTTAAGAGCCTAATTGCTGCTAGTAGCTAGATTATGATTGGGTTGCATCCATGACAATAGATGATAACTTTGTAGTACGCTGGAATAGAAGGTAGATCTTAACTACACTTTGTATGGGGGTTGATTGTTGTCCAATTTGTGGAATCCATTGCTAAGGGAAATGCAATGTGTCTATCCTTTCTAGCTGATTCAACCTCAGTTTTCTATTGAAGATCACTTACATAAAGCTTAAGTTTGATAATCAAAATCTTTGCCATGCAATTGGATTCCACCAGTGAGAAATTTTGATGGGTAATTACCCCTTGGAAAAATGCCCTTAGATGATTCAGACTAAAGAACTCTAGAGTGGAAAGTATGACCCAGTGGAACCTGAAGAATGGATTCGAGGAATGGAGAAAATTTTCGCTGTAGTAGAGGTTCTAGGGGATAAAAAGGTGAACATTGAACATTTTATCTAACTGGTGAAACCGATATTTGGTGGAATACTGTTAAGAATAAGCTCTAGGGCCTGACTTTACTTGAAGCAGATTTGTGGAAGAACTAACTACATTGTTTCGGATTACCAAGTGGGAACTAACAAATGCACGTGATGTGTTAGTCCAGAGCACCTCATTGCTGCTTATTTTTGAAGATTGAAGGCTGTAGACAAGGGCTCTCACCTTCAAGGCTCGTAGTTATAAGGAAGGCTCACGTGTTAAGCAAGAAGGAAGTTCCCATCCCCGATACGGTAGTTGCTGGAGCTCTCTTTTAATTTCGATTTGTGTATTAATTGATTCAGTTGCCACTAATTCATTTATATACACATGATCTGCCATGCAAGTGAACCTTGAGAATAAGAAGGCAGAAACCAATTATCGATCAAGTTGTCCAATGACTCTAGAGTTGAGTATTCTATCTCTCATAAACTTTATCAATTACTATTGGTGGGATAGTTTTCCCTGGAGTTCTGATTCAATTTTCCTCGTTGGACTTTGATATTACTTTAAAAATGAGTTGGTTGTGTACTTATGTGGTCAAGATAGATTGTGAGGACCCTAAGGTTATTTCAAGCGGTGAACAAAGGAGATAAGTATGTTGCATGGGCAAAAAGAGGAAAAATATGTCCCTTAAATTTTGTTATGAAAACAAGTGAGTCCTTATATCAAGGTCATATTGGCTATCGATGTCATGCTGTTAACATTCATCCTAAGAAAGAAAAAAGCAAAAGATATCCTTATAGTTTGCAAATTTAGAGATGTTTTCCTGAAAAGCTATCGGGACTGCCCTATAGAGGAAAATTGACTTTGAGATCGAATTAATCCCTGATGCCAGCCTATCTCCAAAACCCCATATCATATGACCCCAATTAAGCTTAAAGAACTGAAGATTCAGCTGGAGGAGTTATTACAAAAAGTATTCGTCCGACCAAGTGTGTCAACATAGAGTGCCCCAGTTCTGTTTGTAAAGAAGAAGAATGGAACCTTGAAGCTATATATGGACCACAGAGAGCTAAACAAGATCACATCAAAAACAAATACCCATCGCCCAAGTGAATGACTTGTTGATCAACTGCAGGGACCAAGAGAGTCTTCTCCAAGATTGATTTATGGTCAGGGTACTGTCAACTTAGGATTAGACTTCAAGACAACCCCAAGACTACACCAAGGACCATGTTTGGATCACTATGAATTCACCGTGATGCCTTTTGGCCTAATCAATGGCTCTGCAGCCTTTACGGATCTTATGAATAGAGTTTCAGATCATATCTAGACAAGTTTTGATGGTGTTTATAAGAGACATCTTGAAATACTCCCAAGACAGAGATAAGCATGCTGTTCATTTGAATAGTGTTGCAGACCTTAAAGGAACATCAATTATATAGTAAATACACGAAGCATGAGTTCTGGTTAGAAGCAATGATATTTTTTTAACATATGGTTTCAAGGGAAGAAATTGTGATTGATTTGCAAAAGGTAAAAGCAATTACAAAGTACCCAACACCCACCAATGTACTGAGGCTAAACACTTTTTAGGTTCAGCAGGGCATTATCAAGTTTCAGGAGGAATTTGTCAAATATTGTCTTCCCTTACAAATAGGTTGTAGAAAGTTGCAAGGTCAGCAAGAAGATAAACTGGTGGCTTATGTCTCCTACCAACTCAAGCCCTATGAGATGAATTATCCTACACATGATCTAGAGTTAGCAGCTATAGTTCTTGAACTGCAAATTTGGAGACATTACTTATATGGGATACCATGCAAAATCAATACCGATTATCAAAGTTTGAAGTATGTCTTCACTCAGGAGAAGCTCATTCTGAGACAAAGGCATTGATTAGAATTGCTTAACGATTTCAACTTGCAGATCCAATGTCAATTAAGAAAGGGAAATGTTGTGGCAGATGCCGTGAATAGGAAGGCACAACATACCATAAACACTGTAGTGATTACTCAGTTAAACCTCTTGAGAGAGCTTGTTCCATTAGTGTCGCACTGGAACATGAATGTTCAATTGCTAGCACTTACCTTACAGCCCTCCCTAATGGAGGAAACCAGAGTGGATTAAGATAGTGATCCTGAGCTTTAAAGAATAAAGCACAATCTTACGAAAGCATATCTTAGAGTAGACTCACAACACTCACTATTCGGTGCATCCAGGGGATACCAAGATGAGTAGAGATCTGAGGTAATATTTTTGGTGAAATAATATGAAAAGAGAAATTGCAGAATATGTGGATAAATATCGAATTTGCCAAAAGACCAAAGTTGAACACCAGCGCCCCATAGGTGAATTGAGACATGTTAAAATTCTCACTTGGAAGTGGGATTCGATTTCAATGGACCTTGTCATGGGATTCCCTTGGATATAGTGTCTGATAAAGATCAGAGATTTCAAGCCTGTTTTGGCAAGCACTTCAAAGAGCCTTTAGAACTAGTTTGAACTTTTGCAGTTCTTATCATCTTGAACGGGTGACCAAGCATCTAAAAAAATCAATGGATCTAACTCTTCTAAATTGGAGCCCATAATACTTCATGACCAACGACCAACAGTTGCATTTGAAGAAAGTATGGAACCCCCAGTGGTCAACGTTGTGAATATCAGGATAAAATGACGGCAGACATTGATAACAAAATCATCTTTTGGGTCATGAAGATCTTCTTTAACATTCAATAAGGTGACATATCTCAGAAGACTTTTGAAATCATACTATTGGAATCAGTAGAAAAGCTATGTTGATAAAAGCAAGAGATTTCTGGAATTTTAGGTATATGATAAGGTTCTTCAGAAAGTTTCATCAACAAAGGGTATAAGGAGATTGAACTGCAAACTAAATTGTAGTCAAGATCTTTTAGACCATGTCAGTTTATTGAAAGGCCAAATTGTGTAACTTGTCTATCAGGTCTGCCTATATAGCTCAAGCACGTGCATGACACGTTCCTTGCCTCACAACTCCAACAGTACATTTCATATCCTAATCATGCTGTCATAATCAAACACACGGCAGTCATTAAGGGTCTTATACTTCAAGAGCACCCAGTCCAGATATTAGATTATAGGATTCAATAGTTAAGCATCAAACAGATATCTCTAACAAATTACTTTGGGCAAAGTATACCTCCTCAGAAGCTACTTGAGAATCTGACGAATAAGTGAAAGCCGAGTACCTATATCTATTTGAGATAACCTTACATGTTTAACAAAGTTCATAAGTTTTAAGGACGAAACTTTTTAAGGGCGGAAGGCTGCAATAGCCCGACCCTAAATCATGTTCATTTATTTAATTAAGTTGCGTTATTAATTTTTTACATTTATTTATCTCATTTAATCATTCCGGTTGGGAGAATTCAATTTTAGGTCCCACTTTACAATTCAAGTTTTATTTACCGTATTAATTTTAGAAAAATTGATAGTAGGCCTCAATAATTATGATTTAAAAGATTAAACTATTTCTCATGACATCACATTTAATTTCGAGCTTCGGAAAAAAAAATTTAATTAATCGCACCCGGTTTGATTTTTTTTTTTCCCTCGAACCCAGAGCTCATTTAAGGCCAATTTCTGCCCAAGAAGTTTCTAATCCATTTGCTTCGCTAATTACTATCATTAGGCCCTAATTATAATTAGCAAGATATTTTTGGAGCTAAAATCTTAGGCAAGTTTACTTGGATGATTTTCATGGAAGTAAACTAAGCTAGCAAAGGCAAGGCTAGTCTTCTTACTTTCATCCACACAAGGTCATCTTCCTCTTCCTCTTATCTCCCCTCCATGGCCACCGCCACACCAGCCACCATAGCCGCCACCAGCCACCACCAGGTGGCTACCCCATCAACCACCATGCACCATCCAAACACCTCCCACATCCAGCAGCACCTCCATCTCTCCCTTTTGATCACTAAGCAGGGTAAAAGTCCAGCTTAATCAAATTTTAATTTGGATTTTTATGTTGGATTTGATTGCGGATCATTTATCTTGATATAAATAAGAGTTATTTTGATGTTTTAATAGTTGGATAATGCTTGAAAGTAAGTAACGTTTGAAGTTGTTCATGATCATGCAAGTTTAAGTGGTGATGATGGATTTTTATTGTTTTAAGTGAGATTTTCTGATCTTTGGTATTGGTAATGAATATGAAGATGTTTATGCTGATTTATATAAGTTAGAGAGTGTTTTTAATGGGTGGTTATGTGAAGAAAAGATTGAAAAATGTGATTATTAAGCAGCAAACAGACCTAAAACAGGGGTCACTTTGGGAGAAAATTGGTAATAATTGGCACATCAAAAAATCATAATTTATAATGAGTTCATAGCTCAAGGAGTTAGCTTTTAATGGGATTTGGAATTACTTAATTCCGAGCTGTGTGGACAAAGTTATGATCAATTTACGGAAACTGCACAAAATTCATCAAAACTGGGAACAAACTGGAACAGGGAAAATTACGAAACAAAACTTGTATTGATTGGCTCATTAAAAAATTGTGCTTTTTGGTGTGTGGATAGATCAAGGAGTTATGCTTTAAATGCCTATTGAATCACCTTAATCCGAGTTCTGTGGAAAAAGTAATGGTGGTTTTGCTACGACTACGCAGATTGGACCGAAATTGTACACATCTGTGTTCTACTGCAATTGTAGGGACTTTACTATGTGAATCGTACTTTGTGTCCTAAATGAAAGTTTTAGTAGACATTATGCACTTTTCATGTTGGGGTTTTATATCTTAATTGGAGGTCAGAAGTGAAAGATATGGATTTTCTAAAGTAGACCATCAAATGGTATTATGTGAAGAAAGAAATCAGTGCTTAATGGATCACACTGAAGTTATTTGAACCTTTATGAATCTCACAACACCCCTCATGGCATTAAACCTTCTATTATCCATTTGGAATCATTACACATACTATTATCCATTTCAGAAGCATTACACCTTCTATTATCTATTTCAGAAATATCAGAAACCCATATTTCTTTTATATCAATTAAAATCTTTTCATTATTAGCTCAATCATTTTGATTTGATCTATTTTGTTTCAATTTGTTGAATTTTAAGTTCAATAACCCTAACTAATTTATTATTTAGATCATTTTGGTTTAACTTGTCATATATTGAATTATTGAAATTGTAGAAGTCTTTTTAATTAATCAATTTCCATTAAAGTTACAAATTATGTCAGTGAATATGGTTTACTAATGACATTTACCTATAATTACATTTCTTTAGTAGAATCGGGGTCTAGTCTATCATTTTTCATTATGCATACGTATTATAAAGTGAAATATCATTTTAAAGACTTTGGGTACGTTCATTGCCTGTATCTTTAAAAATCAGCACGTATTTATCGAAATTATAATGTTTTGATAAGTACATCAATAAATCAGTTTAATCAATGATTTATCACATAATTAGTGACCCCATCAGTTATCAGTTACAGGGTATTGCCCTTAAGTTACCCACACGGCTTCAGGCCTGGTCCCCCAATCGGCTTGGCAGGTGTACACCTATCCATAGATCGTAACAGTATCAAGGGATTCACTATTAGATAATAACTAGCAATGTAGTTTTACATTCATCTCATTCCCTGTTTTAGCTTAAATTGAATTGCAAAGCAGTCGCCCAAACAATTTATTCAGAGATCATTTAAAATACAAGAATGCATGCACTGAGTTTCAGCTCACAGTTCAAAATTTTCATATTTTGTTTTAGGCAAATGCTCAGGAAATTGTCCTCATGCTACAAAGCAGCTGAACAGAATAAGGTAAGCAAGGAAATCTGGATGGATCAGCAGTGATGCAGTATATGCATACTTTAAAGCTGTATTTTGAATTCTTCAGTGGATGGAGATGTAGATTATGGTGAATTTGGATGGAGATGTAGATTATGGTGAATTATTTTACTATGGTTTATGAACCTTGCATTGGTTAACACCTGATTGTAAATGGTTGATTATGAGTGAATGTGTATGGTTAAGGTTATGCTTAACTATGTTATTTTTAGTATACTTACTTCAAGCCTTGTCCTTTAGACGGCGGTAACGCCCCAATTATTGGGTTTATCAGTTATAATTAAGGAATTTATTAAGGAGATTATAAACAATGAAACATGGTTAATTTAGGGGCGTTACATAAGCAAACAAGGCTGTGTAGTTCTGGTGGATAAGATCACAACACGAATCAAAGTTTGGCCTGTTAAAAGGTTGAGCTATGCTGGCAAGTTACAGTTAATTAAATCAGTACTCTTGAGCATGTTTATATATTGGTGTCAGATCTTTAACCTTCCAAAGGTTGTTTTAAAAAAGTTTAATCGGTTATATAGACAGTTCCTATGGGGATCTGAACCTATGGCTAGGAAAACTTCACTTGTTATGTGGAAAACCTTATGCCTAGCAAAAAAAGATAGAGGAATAGGGATTAGAGATAGCATTCTATGGAATATGGTCTTGGTCACTAAATTACTATGGCATGTGGCTACCAAAGTAGATGGCCTACGGGTAAAGTGGGTATATCACTACTATCTGAAGAATTCATCTATTTGGAGCTACACACAACATGCTAAGGACTCACTGTGTTAGAAGAAGATTATCCAAGCTAATGATAGAATGGTGAAGGGATTTGGTACTACTTCTAATGCTTGGAAACATGAATTCAATGGTGTTTATAAAGTGCAATTAGGATGTCTCTGGCTTAAGTTGAGTCATGCACATGTGCCATGGTGTGATATCGTGTGGTACAAGCACATAATTCCCAGATGTGCATTTATTGCTTGGCTAGGATTGCATATGAGGCTACTTACTAAAGACAGGCTAGTTAAGATGGGGATGAATTATTGACTAGAATGTGTGCTATGCCAAAATAAGGATTAACATTTGTTTTTCCAATGTTGATTCATGGTCACAGTATTAAACCATGTATTTTTTGAGCTAATGCAGACACAATTCCTTGCATGCACAAGGGAAGAAGCTTACTAGGCTGTAGCATAAAGGAAGGTGTCCAAAATGTGGAAACTGTAATTGCAGTTGTTTACGTATGTTGGCAACAAAGAAATAAGAGGATCTTTCAAAATACAACTCGAGACATGTATATGGTGATCATGGAATGTGGTAGGATGATATTGAGTAGAATGAGAGGCATATAGATAGCAAATGTTTCTCTTAGGATGTGCCCTGAGTAACCCGTACATGTGACTCTGGAGCAATATATTCTCAGCTTTATCCCCCCCAAAAAAAGTAGATATAGCAACTATAATGATTTATAATTAGATAATATAATGTGAAAGTACATTACCATTGAACAGGGTGATAGCTGGATTAAACCAAGGGGATAGCATGACCATAAACACACTTTTAACTCAAGTAGTTTACAGCTCCCCTATAGTTGTTCAATAGAAAGTTCCATCTTCATACATCATTTAACCTCACGAGCAAATAGTTGCATTCAAAATAGTATTGCATTTAATGAAGCCATTCATATTGACACAAAATATGAAGGTATTTTATGACGAAGAAGTGATTCCTGATTCAATTGAAACCACTCTTAAATGAAATTATTTTAAAATACTTAAAACAAGTCATACACTGGTATACTCTTATTTTAAAGTTATTCTACAAAAGGATATCTTATTTTCTCAAACAAAAGGTTGATTTAACTATTGAATAATCATATTACTCATTCCATTTAAGTAAAATCTCTTTCTAAGGCATCATACCCACGATCTAATGCTTTCGTACTTGGCATCCACAACCCATGACTGTTTGTATTCCTAAGACATCCTAAAGTCTAGAGAACTATCAGTAGGGTAGTGGTTGGTCTGAATCCTCACCGGCTATTGAGGATTCCCAATCCAAACGATATCTTAAGGTCCATATGTAAGACTAAGTTCTCCATACCACTAGTCTGTAGTCCATAAAACATTTCAACTGCACCACTTGCTTTGGAAACTCAGAGAAAATATCACATACCTCTACACATTTCCTTTTCAATCCACTTATAGCAAAGTAGGTTATTCAAAGAACTAGAAAACATGCTTGATCAAAGAAATGCTTTTTAAGCTTGTTTCACATTAATTGAAAAAAAACTATAAAGAACATCCTTGTCAAATGAACCCCTTTATGCTACGTTTCAAACATATTCAAATGCATATTAGAATTCTAACTCATGAAGTTTGTTAAATTTAGTCAAGTTAAGTCTAAAGAAATTCATGTCCAACATAATCAATTGCTTGATTAAATAAAGGCCATAGGAACTTGATTTAATAAACATTATTGAAATCCATTTATGATGGCCTAAATTTAGGATATTCAACAAATTTTAAACCAAATCAGTGTTACCCAAAGTCATTGAAACCATCCATTATTTAAATACAACTAAGCAAGATGGAATCTCAAACACAGCTTAAACCTAGCTCAAATCTTTTTCATTCAAACAACTTTCAGGAATCAATCTTGGCTAACTGCACTTGCAACTATTAATTCGCCCAAGAAAAACCACATGGCTAGCCAACAACAACAACAAACTCCCAGTGCGGGTCTTACTTGCACGGAATCAAGGCGGTTCCAGAGGTAACGGCTTTACGTGTACAGGTATCACTACCCATAAAGAAATTGATTCCAATAGACTTAAAAAAAAGGTTTGAGAAAGCATTTTATAGTTGAAAATCCTTTGATAAAATAAAATCAATACATAAATAGATAGATAATAAAAAAATAAAAAGCAATGTACTATAGATAACAATAAGTCACATAATAATCAAAATAAGCATGCACGAGGATTGGAAATGCACAATATGCGATAGTCAAATCCAAGCACCAGCAATTTAAGTGCCCTTGGAAACAGTGGAAAGGGCAAGTAACAAGTTAACTAAAGTCTGCAACAACCTTAATCTTAGACTTTTATATCTTCTTGTCTAGGTCCTATGTTAATTCTAAAGTCTTCAAACCATTTTTAATCACCTCGCTCCAGCAATTCCGACATAGACGATGCATAAAAATATTAAAGGGCAAATAGTTTCACATGCTAACATGAAAATTAACTTAAAATTTACGATTTTAACAATTAGCAATAAATTTGCAAGAGATTACCAAATTAACTGAATGCCTAGGACACAACTGAGACAGTTTAGCTACAAGCTGGTTCACTGATTGGTCCAAAACTGAACTAGACTGTTGAATTGATTCGTAGCAACCCCTTGCTCCTATCCAAATTAGCCACATACACATGCACAATTTCCTGCCTTGGTTGAATTTTTTTTTTTACTATTTTAAATTTGAACCTCACATCCCTAAAGTTTGTGGTTCCCAAATAATTTAGTCATTCTTAATCACATGAGGTTCATAAAAGCACATAGAACATAACAATTAATAAATCAAAAATTCTCACAACTAGACTTCACTTCCTCCCTCAAATAATCACCCACCTAACTATTTCAAACATCAACCCATCAATATCAGCCAAATTATCATCAATTTGCTCAGACGCATCACTCAATCAACCCCCAATTCCCCACTCGAAGTGATCCACTTGTAATGAAGATCCCAACCAATAAAACATTTTAGGGTTTGAACTTATTGAGAAATTTGAGCATGAAAATTACACCTTGAATTATTAGGCTTTAGGACGACTTGGATGGAAATTGAGAGTGATTAGGCAGGTCTAGCTGGGTTCCTTCTACTCATGCTCTTCCTTCTTCAATTCTTTATGTGTTTCTTAGTCCCTATCAACAATTAGTTAGATTTTATCCTCCCAAGTATCCCTAGGGTTGTAGGTCACAAATCAGACCATCTACGATGCCGATGGTGGCGTTGTGCTAAGGTGAAGGTAAGGCAAGGTTCTACCCATCCTCACTTCAACTCTTCTCCTTACTCTCACGTACTGCACCAGGCATAGGTCTATGGCATGCCTTGTCCTTATCATTAGTGGATGGGTTGTTGCGCCCTCTATTACTCTGCCCCTCTCTCTTTTCTATTTTGTTGGCTCCTAAGCACGACCCCTGTTCCTTAGTTCTATTCTTCATTTCGTTATCTTAGTAAAAATACCAGCTTCCTCTTTTTTTTGTCTTTTTTAGAAATCTTTTCTCCTTGTTTTCCTAAGCTCAGTAAAAGAAGAAAATGGGTCACGCCATAAGGGTTCTAGGTGGATTTTAGGCACTGTCCAGCTCTAATGTTTGGCCTTTCATCATGTAGCCATACTAGTTCAAATAATCACACATAAAGCACATAAAGAAATTACAAAAATTAGCTTATCTAAATAACCATATTCAACCAATACATATAGTTAATTAATAAAATCGTTAAGCTACTAAGCAAGGTAGATAACCGAACTAAAGTTCGTGGCCCTTACACTAAGTAAGTCTCACCAAGTTCCTAAAGCTAGTAGGTCCATTCAACACATCTATTGTAGAGTAGGAGTGAACTACTTACTTCACGTCAATTTGAGCCTTCGGTGTTCCTCTATGGGAGGTTGTATTGATGTGAATAAGGATGTACGGCATTGCATGAGTTGGTTTTATGTTCATCAACAAAAGGGAGTTGTTAGTTATGTTTAATTTTCTTAGGCAATGGACTTGGTTTTATAAGCATTAGGTTTGAAATGCAATGAAAAAACGGAAGTCTTCAGGCAGTGGATGGATGCATGTGCATACATATGTCACCAGTAGTGCTACAGTAGTTGTTGCACAGACTCAGTTCAACTGCTTGCTCTATTAAATTGGTTGCACACAGAACATACCAACATACGCCTTTATGTGCTACTATGGATGTTGTCTAAAAAAAGGGTCTTTTTCAAAAGTTCGGGTTAGTCAAGAAGCCTAGAAGGTATGATGCCTTGTTAAATTGTCAATACTTATGAGAAAAAGATTTTGTTATAGTAAACCTCTAGGTGCTAAGTATTAATTCTGAATGCTTTGCTTTAGTCCATTGTGTTTAGAATTTAGTAGCTTGGAATGTATGTCAAACTATGGTGACTACAAGGAAAACTAGACCAAGCTTATTTTGATTTCAAAATAATCTAATTGCATGCCATTTGCTATTAAGGCTTGTTTAAATGTTTAATTCATCATTTCATTACAAGTGTGTGATTTTTGTAAGTTTTAAATCATTAAAACTATAAAGCATGTTGTGTTTGGGTCAAGGTCGGCATTTGTATTCGATTTACTGCTTACTAACCTTAACCTAGGCAAAAACTATTTGAGATGACTTTTAAATAATACATTTTGGCTTAAGTAATCCTAGTATGATGGAAGCATGTGTGTTTCTCAATCAGTTGAGAAACTTGGTCAATCTATTTGGTTAGGTTGATGTTAACCTGTTCATGTTATATTAACTTTGTTCTGACAAAGACAAATTATGCCTTCTCAACCTCACTAGTATTTCTATAAATTTGATGGTTTGATGGGTGTGATTTCCCCATAGACTGTACGACCACGTGCTAGGTTGATATGAGAGAAACGAAAATGTTAAGAAATTAATTTTCTTTTTTGAAACTATTGGGAAATGCTTTATGGATTGTTTTCATAATGGCATTGATTTATCTGTACTTATGTACTTATTAAGTAGTTTTGTCATTCTTCGTGCAAAAATTTCATTCTTTATGCATGTATAATTTTTACTTGCAAAGTGTTTTGGTTCGGCAAGCGATGCACTACGTAGTTAGTGCTCACCCCCTACTTTCCCATTTTCTTAGTTGTAATAACTCTTCTTAATATTATTGCACTCAAATAGTCTAGTTTCACGTGTTATTAAGCTTGCTCGCAAATCTCAAATAGTCTATTTTCATGTGTTATTAAGCATGCTCACAAGTTAAAGCATAATTACTTAGTTTCACGTGCATTTGTGAATGGTAGTTCTTGGATGTAAATTTTATTTAATGTCAATAGTTGGAGTTTGTGTATAGTAACAACAACTACCAATGTGAGTCCTGCTTTTGCAGGGTAGATCTAGATATAGGAGGCCTTACCCACAGGAGCATCACTGCCTATGGAGAGACCATTGAAGTTTATGTATGAGTTATATATCCAACTCAAGTGGCATTTAAATAAATAAGGATGTGGTCACCCTCTAAAAGCTCTAAATGACTCAATGCTAACAATCATTTAGCATATCAGGTTGTTTTATCACTTGGGCACGTGTAGATGGGTTAAGAGGGATATAAACTACTTTGCTCGAGGTATTTAACCTGTTAAGCTATAGTCTTGTATCTTTAGTTTTAAATTTTAGCAGATATATGCTTCAGGTGTGTCACCCATGGAGCTGCTCTTCTTAGGCTTGTGGCGATCGAGACAATTTAAGAAGTTCTTTTGTTTTTTATTATAGTTGTGGCTAGTTTGGCAGGTCATTATAAGTTTTAGAAAAGAAAAAGCTTTGATAGAAAAATTTAAGGTGGAACTCTACGGGTTTTTTTTTAAAATCTTCAAACTAACTAGTACATAACTACTTCCCAACCTAAGA
Organism: Carnegiea gigantea; assembly: GCA_029747015.1. Taxonomy (NCBI): domain Eukaryota; kingdom Viridiplantae; phylum Streptophyta; class Magnoliopsida; order Caryophyllales; family Cactaceae; genus Carnegiea; species Carnegiea gigantea. Next base: position 211,523 of record JAKOGI010000781.1, on the reverse strand, counting down.
TCTCTTTAAGGGGTTCTAATGCTGCTATTTTTTTCTAGCCCTGGGGTAGGGGTATTACATCCACCTTATACCACCAGTAACAACACCCCCTTTCGATCTCCACCCCCTAACTTTTATAAACAATCAACGACTCTTAGGTATCATGAGTTTTAGGGCAACTATTATTAGGCTCATGTCTTTTTGAAACTAATTTTGGATACCCTATGTTTTTGGATAATAGATTCTTAGGCTGTTTTTCTTATTATTTTCGCCTGAAACTTTTTGGAAATTTTCAACTTTAACCCAAACGGGGTACTTTTAGTGATTTTGTTGTTTTTTTTGGGCTTTTTTAGGAAATATGCTTGTTTTAAATGATTTAACTTCTTATAATAACTTTACTAATATTAGTCACAATCTACTACTTATTTCATAAATATTATATTTTCTATGGTTAAAGGTCCACCATGCCTAGCAAAATAATAAATTTTAATTAGAGAACTTTGACTCTTACCTGAACTTAGTTGGCATTGGACCTGATGTTCTTCTAGCTTCTAGTTTGCATAGGTTGCTAATCCCAACCACACCTTCCTTAGATCAGGCACAGCACAGATTTGTGTTTTTTCCTACCACAAATCGTAGTCAGTAATCAAGTTTTATTTTTTTCCTACCACAAATCGTATTCAGTAATCAAGTTTTATAATTTAAAGGATAGAAAGACTCTAATTAAGATATTATAATATTTAAGCCATAAGGTTCAATTGAATGGCATTTCCTACTGGTAAAAACTTCTTTTTTTCAAAGCTTAAAAGTGAAAATATTACAATGGAAAGATTGAAGAGGGATTTAAACTATTAGGATCATCAGAGATGTTTGCTCATAGAGAAACGGAGATACTCGACTTTTCTTTTGCTCAAGTATGCTAAAATGACCGTGTCCCTTCTCAAAATTCAACATTCCTTTTTATAAAGGATATGAACTATATAGGATGCCCTAATAGTTAAAGTACGTAATGGTATTTTTAGATGACTACAGCTACCCGTACACGGCTGCATTAGACTTCATTATTTTTCTAACTTGATAAAATAACACAGTAATGGTGCAACAACTTTCTAGAGCACTTAATGTTGACAAGATTAGTCATCTACATTGAGATTCTGCATGCCTTCACATCTAATTATGTCTTCTAGTCCATCATTATCCAGATAATCATCAAAATTTTTATCAAGTTAAAGATGTTTTGGATCGCATTTTTCAAAAAATTCATGAAGATATTTCTTTCTTTTTTTTTAATAAGAATTTTCTATCTCTAACATCAAAGAGATAATTAATAACATCTTCTAAAGTATCTCTTTCTACCTTCATATATTTGCTAAACTTATTATGATAAATGAAAGTAGTATTTCCGCAATGCATTATTGTTCTCCTTGCTCAAATCATTGTTCACATTTGATGATAAATGTTGTAAAATCCAATGGCTCTTGCTCAACCAGGCTCACCAACTACTTCTTATCGTTTTGAAAACCATTCTTGTAGTTGATCATTGGGATCATCTAAATCAACTGCTTGAGTAAGATAATGGACTTGTTTGGCTTTTTCATTTTCATACTCAATTACTGCACAATGTACCTCGATATATAGACTTCTATTGTATCGGATTTTTGTTGGACCATCAGAGGATGTGAGAATCCAATGGATCCTTTTAAACATACATTGTTGAAACTTTGTTAGTCTTAAGAAGAATGGGTACTTTGGATATGATTTCTATGAGGTAGGCTACCATTCTATATTCTCATGCTTTCATGATGGGCTAGAGGGTTTGAAGTTGCTCGGAATCTTATACCATCAACTCTATATGTATAAGGAAAGAAGATCGTAGTATTTCATGATTCCCAAATATTGTAAAAATAATTATAATAATAGTCGATGTAGGCTGCATATTAATCATTGAACCATTTTTCTTGAACATAGGAGCTTTCTTTTTTTTAACATCATAAGAACACCTTAAGTAATTCTTTTGTAACTCTAAAAGGTTAAACCTTTACACTGTTAGATAGGCAAAAATAGCAAACAAAAGTGTGATTTACTTTTTGTATGGAATTCTAAAATATTCATAAGGACTCTATTAGAAGGAGTTCTACTTTGATGATTACTATTGGTGAGTTTACGAGTTAAACTATCTACTAGAAAATTCTTCGATCTCTGTATATGTTCAATAGAGAAAGAAAACTACTTAAACCATAATTGCCAACGCATGAGTCGTTCTTGCAGTTGCATATTTAATAAATTCTTATTTACAAAACCAACTATTCCTTTGCAATCAGTTTGAATAAGAAAAGGGGACTAAAAAGATTAAGAACTTTTCAATTCTCCTTATGAATGCAAGGATTTCTTTTTCCATCGCGGGATAGTTGCATTCTACTTTATTAGAACTTCCATTGTAATATTTACAGAGTTTTTCTCCTCCTTTGATTTTGAGTACTGCACTCCAGTGCTCATTGTTGGTGTCTGCCTTAAGAATTAAATCATCTTCTTCATTGGGAAAATTAAGAACATGAAGATTTTTACACATCTTTTTGAAGTTTTGAACAATCTTTGAATCATTAGGGGCCCATATCTAACTTACTTCTGTCTTGAGTTTCTACTGCAATAGTTTAGCTAGATCTTTAATGACATTTGAAGCATAGGTAAGGCATTCAAGAAACCTTTCTAGTTGCTTCATATCTTCAATCTTTTCGGAAAATTTTCTATTTTTTTCTAGAATATGCTTTTATTGGATGATTTATCCAACTTTTATTCCTATACCTAAAAACTTGATTTCTTGTTCAACATAAATGCACTTATTCTTATCAAAAATAATACCATGATCAATGCATCCTCGGGTGACCGTTAGGACATCATCTTTTTGCGGTTCTATGGTCATGGAAAATACAAGGATATCATCAATGTAAACTAGTTAATAGTAATTAAGATCTTTGAAGATATTATCCATCCTTTGAAATATTTCAGCTTTATTTTTAAGACCAAATGGCATTACTTTTACTCATAATGTCCTTAAGGGGCACTACACAATCAAAGGATTGCTTTTTTCATCCATCTTTATTTACCAATATTCGCTTTTGCAATACATTTTCGAGAACCAAGGGGCTCCTTGAACTCTATTAAAAAGAATTGTTTTATTAGGAATATAATAATCATCAAAGACAGTATTATCCTTAAGCTTTTTGTAATTGATTGCCATTTTAACTTTTCCTCTTTTTTCTTTAGTGTGATTTCTTACCATAAAAACGGGATTGGTGTGAGAACTTTGCTATTCCTAACTAATTCTTTATCCAAAATTTCTTTGATTTGCTTCTCAAATTCTTGGATATCCTCGTCTATATACACCATTTATTGAACTTGGATAATAATGTTGGGATTTAACAAAGTGATTTTTACAAATATCATATCTTTATCCCAAAATTTAAGAGGATTTTTAGGGTGGAGTTCTTTGTGTAATTGCTTGTTGTCTAGAAATCTACTCTTCAATAGATAAATCAAGTAGTGAGCTTGTTAGTGCTATCTCATATTGTGCAGGGATTACTTTCTCACCACACTGGCTGCGTGTAAACTCAACTTTCTGATGCGTGTAAGCTTTATTTAATTTATCAATAAGAACTAAGTGACCATTTATTGTGAATATTATTTGGTTAATGATTTGTGTCCATGGAGAATATAGCCTCTGAAAATTATTTTAAATAATCATATCATGAGAGGGTTGATCAGCAGCCCATAGAACTGGTATAATGTATTAGACTCCTTCTATTTCTATAAATAACCCTTCTATGGCTTCATTGTGGCTCATTATGCTATTGTCAACTATCCTTACTTGTAAAAGGATTCTCACCTTTTTGCCACATAAATTCTGAAAATAAAGATCCTTTTTGCAAAATAAACAGAACAACCACTATCGATGTAGACACACAATTCATATATATTATATCCTTTTAAGCATACATTTATTGAGATATAGATGCTATTAGGATTTATATTGATGACTTCATAGCATGTTTTTATAGACATATTTTTTATTAATTCATCCTCATAGATTGATTCACGAACAATCCTTATTTTACACTCAATGACTTTTCTATGTAGACTTATACTCTGAATTACACTGTGTCTTATGGGTTCAAAATTCATTCTACTCATTTCACTAGTCATACTAATTGCATCGTCTTATTTAAGCTCTTCTTTAGTAGTTGAAGATCCTTCTTCCCACTCTGATCTTGTACTCATGCTTCTTAATAATTGGAATTTAATGGTAATTTTATCATTCTCATTAACTTTTACTATATTTTTCTTATTGATTTTCGTGATTGGCAAAACTAGATATCTAAGACCTATCGATTTTTATCTCCGGCAGATTGGATTTTATCCTTTAAATTTTTTACATTGGCATAGTACTTTTAAATTTTTTTGTCTCTATCATTGTTATCTTAGTCTTTGGATCTGTAGTATTACCTACTTTGTAGTTCATTTTCTAGAATATTCTTAGTGGGTATCCTCCTCTGATCACGTCCATCCCAATTGTTTTATCCTCAGGGATAGGAAGTCTTAAGCAAATTTATTTTTTATGCCTACATAATATCCAAGCTGGCAATTCACTCCTATTGATACATTACATAAATTGGTCTTAATCCCTGTAGCAATTTGATTATTAAATTTGTTATGCCTGATATTATAGAGCAAAGGATAAATATAAATATCTTTGCCATAATACTGTAATGGAGCAATTTGCACTTGGATGCTTTCAATATGGATATACCTATATTTTCCATATTTGTTATGCTTAAGGATATTTTTTCAATTAATGAGATTAACTCCTCTCACATCATACTCATAGCCTTTTATTTCTAGATCCTCTTCCATCACATACATACTTTCTCTTTAATTAAGAGATAGATTTTTTTATAAATCATGTCTTTCTAAATTATAAGGACACAATTTTCTTTGACATTTTCATTCTCATTATTTACAATAAATTCTTTCTTGAAGATTGCCAAGACTAATTGAAGTCCATCATGTGACTAGTTTCTTCATAATCACTTTCTTCGTATTCATCCTCCTGTACAATCTCAACCATTCTGTTGTTATTTTTTAGGGCTAGGTCTAGTACTTCTTCTTCTCTAAGCTCAAAACAATCTAGACTGTCCAAAGTTTCTATAAGCTAGTTGTTGTTTCTATTTTTACATTCGTTCGCATAATGACCTACTTCTTCATATGCCCAACACTTATAGTTATTTTTTCCAGTAGGACAATAAGCAACTTTTCTTAAAAGATCTTCATTTATTAGGGCTCGATTTGTTATAATACTTTCTTTTATATTTTTCTCCCCTTTACTTGTTAAAGCTTTTTTTCTTATAAATTTTCTTTTTCTTCTCTTCTCAAGTTCATTTTCCCATTGGTCAGAATTATCCTAACAGGCTAGAAATTGTTTCTTCGTTTTCTTTCATTTTTAGAGATTAAGACATTGATCATTGATCATTTTCTTAAATAAGAGATTCTTGTACCAAGGTTATCAATGACATTTTTTTTTTGAAGATTAATTATAGAATTGATTGGATATGGTAATTTGTCATAAAATATCCCAATATTGGTTTCATTATGCCCAATTTTATAATAGTATTAACTAAATTCAGCAATATAATTTTCCAAATATCTCAAGTCCCAAAGCTCAATATTATTACTCTTCCTTTGTCATTCTCTAGCTCTTTCTTCGGAATTAAGTTTAGCTCCAATAAATTCAGTTTCGATTTCCTTACATAATTTTTTAAATATAGCAGCTGGTGTTTCAATCATTCTTAATGCATTTTACCTTCCTTATCTAGTGATCATACCAATCAACCACAGTGCCAGAAAAACTTTATTCGATATAATTTAAGAAATTTCTTGCAGTCCATGTGGTATTCAAATTCAAGACACTATTCATACCCCTTTCTAATGTTCAAATATTTCTTCTCTATTACGAGCTCCATTAATATTTAATATGTAACCCGTTTGGCTAATTGGGATAAGGCTAATCTCTTCAAATGATGTAGCTTTCATTGGGTTGAATCCGAAGGAAAAGTTGATTGTTTGCTTTGCCGGAATGTATCTATGTCTCATAAAGTGGCTATTTGTTCTAGAAGATTTACCAAATTGTTCAGGTTTGAGAACAACATTATTAACTATATTGGACTTGATTTCATCTATGTTGAATTCTTCTCCAATCTTATTAATTACATTATCAAATACCAATTTACCTTTTTTTAAAATCTAGTTTCCTGCTAATTTCTTCTAAAGGAACAACATTAAGATAATATTCTAGTTTAATTAAGTTTCTCTGCAGATATATTTCTCCTCCTAACTGGATATTATTTATCTCTTTTAGATAATACATCTTGTTTTTCAACTATTGTGCCTATGATTTTGTTTGGTTCTTCTTGTTTTTTTCTTTATCAAAAATATTCTGTAATTCGTCAATATTATACTGCTTATACTCCATCATCTTCATCTTCCTCTGCTTTTTTGAATGATTTTCAGTTCATTTTTATCCTACTTCTTTTTGGATTTTTTACATCTTGCAAAGAAAATGAATTCTTGTTTTTAGGTTTTGGAGAATATATTTATGCTAAAATGAAGTACCAATATCTATGATGCGGAACAGACTTGCTCTGATACCAAATGATGCATGGTGAATTTCATTTATCTAAATATACGTACGAAATACATGTAGATGAGCCCAATTGATGTTGAAGGACAATCTCTCCAAAGATAAACCAAGAGACAGAATCCCCAATTAGAAGAAAACTTCCAATTGAGATGAATCAATACTTTAAATGTGTGACTAAGAGCTAAATCCTAGAAGATATATCTAGGATAAAGGTTGAACCATCATCCAGATTATCAACCCACCCTATAATGCTCTAAAGCTTAGTACTAAGGATTAGATTAAAGGGAAGACTTAAATCACCACCCTCCCAAGAGAAATAAAGAATTTGAGATTTTGAGAAAAACCAAGTTTCAAACTCTCATATCATTCAACAAATATGATCTTTCATAGAGGTAATTAGGTCCATAAATACCCAATAAGAGGGGAATAGCTATACATTAGTGGGGCAAGTGGACCAATAGGAGTGTAACACCCCCAACCCCTAGAGTCAGAAGCGTTACGTTTTCTTACGTCTTACTTAATTCCTGGGACAAAACGGACAGAGTTTTCTCTAAAAACTGACCGTTTCCAGGCTAAAAGCCTTACAAAAATCCCCTGCAAATCAACAGAAGCACATAACATTTAAAAGAAGCTCAACGGCTACACGCTGGAGTTCATAATTGAACGAGCCACCCGCTCGGAGTACACCAAACAGAATAGTTCTTTAATACATGAAAAGTAAAAGATACAACTCAACGGTCTACACAACCTGAGTACTAGGGTTTACATCCCAAAACACAGCTAATTTTGAATAAAGACATCTAACTAATTAGATGGTTGGCTCACACGGCCATACAGAGCGACTTATAAACAGTATGCATTATATGAGCTAGAAAACTTAGTTTACAACAATTACAAACTAGCAAAACGTTACATAACATCGCTAAACACATGAATCTACTTCTATATGGCACACATGACTCTTTTTCACGTAGGAGTAGACTCCAGCTCCCTTAAGTAGCTTGACTTCCACCTGTCATAACAAAAGCCTGGGAAAAAGGGGGGGCAAAAGTAATGGGATGAGCAACCACACGCTCAGCGAGAATTCCCCTACTCCCTAAAACCCAAAGCAGTTGCAGGTAATAATACTGATAATAATCACATATCACGTATTCATACTTTACTATCATATTAGGCAATCAAGTCCCCAAGTAGGGATTACCGCTTATGTACTTTACGCTAGCCCTTCCACTCATTCCTAGGCCCTTAATGACCATCCTACCATTCTAACTAGCATTCAAGCACATAATTATGTAACATAAGAATGAATATTATGCTTTCAAACACATTTGGGAAAAGTGTAGTGACTCACGTTATATGCCAACAACTTATAAGTCATGTAAACTTCCTTAAAAATTACAACTTTTCTAAAAACTCATGAGACGCCAAAATTGGTAAGAAGAGCTTTGCAAGAAACATTCTTTCTTTAGGAATGCACCATAAAAAAAAAAGCTTAAATGTATGATGCATTACTAGGATGTAGCTATACTTCATTTGAAACTTCATTTAAACTATATTCAGAACATATTCATAAAAGATATACAGGTTTCATACAATTGAAAGCTTTCTTCTTTTCTTCAGAACGCTTTACTTGGCCTCTTGAGACTCGTGTTACTTTAAAAGAACTTCGTTTCTTTTCTGAACTGTTTAGAATGGTAAAAAGGCATATCTCCTTTAAAAATATCTTACTGTGCTGGCTAGGGAGGTAAACACCGCCCTTAAGTGAGATCGTCACTCTTAATCTACGTTATCCCTGGGGTATACGTACTTATCTTTTGGCCGAAACGCGTCTTAGCAGAGCAACTCTAACCTCAATACTATCCTCTGTGGGGCAACAACTCACACCAGGATAATCATATCCTGAGTCCAGTCCCCCTCAAGGTTTTCTTACGCATCACACATCATAACTTATCTGGGAAACAGCTCACACCAAGATAGTTCATACCTTGAGTCCAGTTCTCAGGAACAGCTCACACCAAGATAATTCATATCTTGAGTCCAGTTCCTAACTTTTCTTTAGGGGGAAACAGCTCACGCCATCTTTGCATCCAGTTTCCAGGAACAGCTCACGGCAAGATAACTCATATCTTGAGTCCAGTTCCTACCCTCCGGCCAATTGCCTAGCACTTTCTTAGCCTTTAAGATCAAGTTTCATATCTCTTTTTCAAATGCTTACTTTGTTGAAACTTACTGTTTAAATAAAACGATCATAACCTTTTGAATGTTTGTAGTTTACTCGTTTTTGGCTTAAAACTTCTTGTAAACGACATAAGTTTGCTAATTCATAAATCGACTTCGTAAATAGCTTAAAAACTTTTCAGAATCGTAATAAGTTTGCTAGTACGTAAACCAACTTCGCTTTAAACATTAAAGGCTTCTTATAAACGAAATATGTTTACTGAATCATAAAAGACTTAATTTCTAACTTGAATGCCTAGTACAAACATAATAAGCTGGCTAAATCGTAAAATGACTCCGTTTCTAGCTTAAAAGTTTCGTATAAATGCATTAGATTTGCTAAATCGTAAAACTACTTCGTTTTCATCTCAAAAGCTTCGTTTAAACGTATTAGGTTTGCTAAATCGTAAAACGACTTCGTTTTTAACTTAAAAGCTTTGTATGGACGTAACACGGCTACTAAGTCACAAAATGACTTCGTTTTTAACTAAGGAACTTCTTATAGACGTAAAACGTTTGCTAATTTGTAAAACGACTTCATTTCTAACTTAAAAGCTTCGTATAAATGTAATACGCTTATTAACTCGTAAAACGACTTCCTTTTAGACTTAAAAACTTCTTATAAAGGCAATAAGTTGGTTAATACTTAAAACTACTTCACTTTAAACTTAAAAGTTTCTTGTAAACGTAACACATTTACTAAATCATAAAACGACTTAGTTTCTAACTTGAATGCTTCATGTAAACGTGATAAGCTTACCAAATCATGAAACGATTTCGTTTTTAACGAAAAGGCTTTTTATAAACGTAATAAGGTTCCCTAATCATAAAACGACTTTGTTTCTAACTTGAAACTTCGTATAAGCGTAATAAAGTTGCTAAATCATAAAAACGACTTTGTTTCTAACTAAAAGGCTTCTCATAAATGTAAAACGATTGCTAACTCATAAAAACAACTTCACTTTTTAACTTAAAAGCTTCTTTTAAACGAAACATGTTTGCTAAATCGTAGATCGAAACTTAATAGAGACTTAAGCAAGCAAAACACAGGCAAATAAGCTAAGCTTCATAATTAGCACCTTAAAGTGCTGCTCTTCAGGTCGTTTAAATCCTTTTAAACTTAAGGAGAAGTCGTATGCAAACAAAAGCCTTGAGCATGTTCAAATCCACTTTTAGTTCATTTTCAAATTTCCTAAACCGATCGACTATTCAGTCGAGCCACTAACTGAGTAGTTCGACGATTTAGCATTTCTTATAAGCTACAAACATTGTTCATAAACTACTAAACAATTGGTAAGTACTTTGAAGCATTCGAAATCATGAAAACATGCATTTAATAATATTTCTTAAATATGTCTGCATTTCGAAAGTTATTCACTTAATGTCACTTAGCACATTGAAGGAAAGGAGGTTCACATGTAGCACATTCATACACTTCATATCACCATTCATTAAGCCACACATGGCCTCGCAATCCACATGATTGCGGTAATTCATAACCCTATCTCCCTCCTCACACAGCATCGACCACAAGATCCTAGAACCAACTCAATAGTTTCACCTCAAGCCATCCAACTACCAAGCTCAGTTTAATATTGGCATATACAAACCAACAGTACATAGAACGATCATATATAGGCATTACATTCATGCTTAATAACAACGTAGTGCTTAGGTGAACCAATTGATGTAATCGAAACTTTGAAACTACACTTTGCCCCTTTTAGTTCGCTAACCGATAGCCATAAGCATAATACTTCATTGAGATAACTACGAATAGACCTATTAACATGCCTAAACTGATGTAACCATAACCTTTAGACATAATTCAGTTCATTCCACAATTACTTCGATTAGCCTCCTCAAGCTTCAAAACGGAGTTCAAACTTATAAATTATTAGAATCACAGCGCTATGCTAACATTCTGTTCATTAAACATTTCTCTACTGTCTGCTTATTAACATTCAGCCTCAATTCGACATTCAAATGACCCAAATCAGTACCATGTTCGTAATTCGTCAATTTCAATTCTAAATTTACCCAAACTGATTTCTAAACTTGGAATTAACATGCATCAACTAAATTTAGCTAAAATCATTGAAATTAATAGTAATTTAGGAGGAAAGGAACCCTCACCTCGATTTCAAGCTAGAGATTCGAATCCAAGGCTGCTGGGTCAACTTTAGGTGTTCGAACAACTCCAAACCTTCGACTCTTGCTGACCCGTGCTCGAACAGGACCAACTCACACCCCAAATTCCAAAAATTTGAACCCTAAAATCGACCCAAACTCACTTACTGATTGCGATTGAATTGGTTGATTGAAAATAGTGAATTCTACTCTAATTTATAGAAGATTTAAGCAACTAAGACGTGAATTGCGTGGACATACCTTGGGTACTCGTTCGGGCCCCGATTCGTCGCCTAGAGCCGCCGTAACCATGCTAGGTTTGCTCGAAATCCTGCCCAAATTCGCACCCAACGGTGGCTAACTCGTAGGGGAGGTCGAATGGGTGAGTTTTGCAAGTAGGAGGTGGCGAAAATCTTCTGGCTTTGAGCTTGAAGGTCACGTTAATGGAGGAGGAGAGGAGAGGAAGAAGGCGAGCAGCAGAGAGAGAGAGAAGAGAGTGTGTCTGTCGTGTGTGTGGGGGGACTCGCGGGCAGGTGAGGGAGAAAGGAGGGGACACACGCAATTACCAATTTGCCCCTCCCTACTCTCTTTTATTTATTTTGCCCCAACCTGAGTCATATTCGATACCGCTAGTCTAATTCGTAACCTAAATTCTAATCCTAAATCGATAATATAATACTTCATTGATTACTCGATCCCAAATACAACCAGGTTCAATTTAATAACATCGAACTACTTTTAAGGTTGACAACCTAATCGTATCTGGGTTCCTAATCGATTTAGTACCTGTTAATAACCGTTAATATCGTTTATTAAAAATCGCCGTAAGATTTTCAAAACTAATAATAATAATAATAATAGCAGTGACAATAACATTCTTTCTTAATAAAATTAATGTTCACATAGGCACTTAGAAAATAATTTTCGCCCATATCGCTAATAAAATACGATTTTTATACGTAAAAAGGCATCACGAGCAACTCGACGGAATATAAAGTAGGCGGGCCTTACACTCTCCCCCCCTTAAAAGAATTTCGTCCTTGAAATTGCTTATTTGGAGGAATTAATGGGTGTACTTCGTTCGCATCTCTTTCACAATTCAAGTCACTTTACGCTTAGTTATTCATTCGGCCTTTACCAGCATCCCATCCTTGGATTCCTACTCGAATCAAATCATCAGGGAGCGCTCTTCCTCGCACTATAGCAACTCGATCTCAACAAGTATGATCGGTACAGCAGATAGTTTCTAAGGAAGAAGTCATGATATGTTGCATACGCATCTCATGAGGTTTACTAACAGGTTTCTTTGCAATTCAAGAATGACAAGCGGACGAGCAGTACTAGAATGGCGAAATGGGGGCATAAAGTTGGTTATCAAGAGTATACCTGACTTATGTTGGTAGGTTCCCAAGTCTCTTTTCCCTTCTAGCTAAGCATCCGACTGCTAGTTTGTGGCTTCTGGTTGCTTTTTACTATCCCCTGAGGGAGTGCCAATGGTTAGGCGATCTCGTTGTGTCACTGGCTTGATTCCCGTTCCGGATCTCTGAGTGTGACCCCGACTATTTCATGTGACCCTTAGGCAATTAGTGGCTTTGTGACCCATATCACCGCATTCAAAACATGAGCCCGTGAAGCTTCTACATGGGCCAGGGTGCTGACGTCCACATTGGCCACAGGTTTTCCTTGATTTCCATTGGGTGGCTTGCTTTCTCTTATCCTGTTTTATCTCAGATTTAAACTTCCTAAAGTTTCTGCTTCCTTGGAAATTGAGTTCTCCAGGGCCAATTTCCTTCTTTGCTCGGCCTTTTTCTTTGTTTTCAACCTTGGTCTCATCTATGATACGGGCTACCTTCACAGCCCTCTGGTACATTTCTTGAAAGTTGGTATATGCGTACCCTGCTATTATCTGCTTTATTTCTCCTTTCAATCCCTGTTCGAAATGGTTCATTCTCATTTCTTCGGTGGCCACCTGATTTAGGGCAAATCGGCTCAGCTCATTAAACCTCGCCGCATATTCCATCACACTCATTTCTCCTTGTTTCAAGCATAAAAACTCTCGTTCTTTAACCTTCCTTACGTCTCGAGAGTAATATTGAGCGTCTATTAAGGCCTTCAGTTGATTCGAGGTTAACACCGGTTCACCTACCCTAGGTTTTACTGTTCGCCACCAGAATTCAACTTCTTTTTCAAATTGGTAAGCGGCTAGGTGCACCTTGAACCTTTCAGGGCACTCCATGATCTCAAATAAGTTTTCCATTCACCAAAGCCACTCCTCGTATACCATAGGGTCGGTTCCACCTTCAAACTTGGGAGGCTTAAGCTTATTAAATTGACATATCATCTCTATGACAGTCACTTCTTGTATGAGTTCGCGTCGAGGAGGCATCTATTACATAATTACACAAGGAAACACTTAGTTCTAATTTCAACTAGGATGAACCTCCTTGGTTAATGAAATGATTTGCAAATGGCGTGGGTTGTTATGAATAGCCCCAAGTCTAGTTCAGTTCAGCCTTCATATAGTCATACGCGCATATCACATCTCTTCCAAAGGAAATACACTTGCATACTTACACAAAATGGTGAGTCTATAATGCTTGGTCAGCACTGACTGCACTTATTTCGTTGAACACTGCTAGCATGACTTGGGAGTCACAGGAGATCCATCATCCTAAGACTTCACAATTTAAGGAAAATAAACTAAAAGAGCTTAAAACCAATCCTAGATATAACCTAATATCAATAAGGAAATCCTTGAGGTCTCTTTCTAACATCCTAATCCTTAATCTTCGCTAGCTCAAGTCGCACCTAACTAGCTAAACTCACTAACATCCTCATAAAACTCACATTTCCACATACAAGAGGCATATGTCACATAGTCACAAAGTGTTCCTAGATGTCTATATGAAATGCAAGACTCGGGTTACGGCCTATGATCGCAGGACCTTTGCTCTGATACCATCAATGTAACACCCCCAGCCCCTAAAGCCGGAAACGTTACGTTTTCTTACGTCTTACTTAATTCCTGGGATAAAACGGACAGAGTTTCTTCTAAAAACTGACCGTTTCCAGGCTAAAAGCCTTACAAAAATCCCCTACAAATCAACAGAAGCACATAACATTTAAAAGAAGCTCAACGGCCACACGTCGGAGTTCATAACTCAACGCGCCACCCGCTCGGAGTACACCAAACAGAATAGTTCTTTAATATATAAAAAGTAAAAGATACAACTCAACGGTACATCCCAAAACACAGCTAATTTCGAATAAAGACATCTAACTAATTAGATGGTTGGCTCACACGGCCATACAGAGCGACTCATAAACAGTATGCATTATATGAGCTAGAAAACTTAGTTTACAACAATTACGAACTAGGAAAACATTACATCACATCGTTAAACACATGAATCTACTTCTATATGGCACACATGACTCTTTTTCACGTAGGAGTAGACTCCAGCTCGCGTAAGTAGCTTGACTTCCACCTGTCATAACAAAAGCCTGGGAAAAAGGGGGGCAAAAGTAATGGGATGAGCAACCACACGCTCAGTGAGAATTCCCCTACTCCCTAAAACCCAAAGCAGTTACAGGTAATAATACTGATAATAATCACATATCACATATTCATACTTTACTATCATATTAGGCAATCAAGTCCCCAAGGAGGGATTACCACTCATGTACTTCATGCTAGCCTTTCAACTCATTCCTAGGCCCTTAATGACCATCCTACAATTCCAACTAGCATTCAAGCACATAATTATGTAATATAAGAACAAATATTATGCTTTCAAACACATTTGGGAAAAGCGTAGTGACTCACGTTATATGCCAAGAACTTATAAGTCATGTAAACTTCCTTAAAAATTACAACTTTTCTAAAAACTCATGAGACGCCCAAATTGGTAAGAAGAGCTTTGCAAGAAACATTCTTTCTTTAGGAATGCACCATTAAAAAAAAAAGCTTAAATGTATGATGCATTACTAGGATGTAGCTATACTTCATTTGAAACTTTATTTAAACTATATTCAGAACATATTCATAAAAGATATATAGGTTTCGTACAATTAAAAGCTTTCTTCTTTTCTTCAGAACGCTTTACTTGGCCTCTTGAGACTCGTGTTACTTTAAAAGAACTTCTTTTCTTTCCTGAACTGTTTAGAATGGTAAAAAGCCATATCTCCTTTAAAAACATCTTACTGTGCTGGCTAGGGAGGTCAACACCGCCCTTAAGTGAGATCGTCACTCTTAATCTAAGTTATCCCCGGGGTATACGTACTTATCTTTTGGCCAAAACGCATCTTAGCAGAGCAACTCTAACCTCGATACTGTCCTCTGTGGGGCAATAGCTCACACCAAGATAATCATATTCTAAGTCCAGTCCCCCTCAAGGTTTTCTTACGCATCACACATCATAACTTATCTGGGGAATAGCTCACACCAAGATAGTTCATACCTTGAGTCCAGTTCCCAGGAACAGCTCACACCAAGATAATTTATATTTTGAATCCAGTTCCTAACTTTTCTTTAGGGGGAAACAGCTCATGCCATCTTTGCGTCCAGTTTCCAGGAACAGCTCACACTAAGATAACTCATATCTTGAGTCCAGTTCCTACCCTCTGGCCAATTGCCTAGCACTTTCTTAGCCTTTAAGATCATGTTTCATATCTCTTTTTCAAATGCTTACTTTGTTGAAACTTACTTTTTAAATAAACGATCATAACCTTTTGAATGTTTGTAGTTTACTCGTTTTTGGCTTAAAACTTCTTATAAACGACATAAGTTTGCCAATTCATAAATCGACTTCGTAAATAGCTTAAAAACTTTTCAGAATCGTAATAAGTTTGCTAATACGTAAACCAACTTCGCTTTAAACTTTAAAGGCTTCTTATAAACGAAATACATTTACTGAATCGTAAAAGACTTAATTTCTAACTTGAATGCCTCGTACAAACATAATAAGCTGGCTAAATCGTAAAACGACTCCGTTTCTAGCTTAAAAGCTTCGTATAAACGTATTAGGTTTGCTAAATCATAAAACTACTTCGTTTTCATCTCAAAAGCTTCGTTTAAATGTATTAGGTTTGCTAAATCGTAAAACGACTTCGTTTTTAACTTAAAAGCTTCGTATAGACGTAACACGCTACTAAGTCGCAAAATGACTTCGTTTTTAACTTAAGAAACTTCTTATAGACGTAAAACGTTTGCTAGTTTGTAAAACGACTTCATTTCTAACTTAAAAGCTTCGTATAAACGTAATACGTTTATTAACTCGTAAAACGACTTCCTTTTAGACTTAAAAGCTTCTTATAAAGGCAATAAGTTGGTTAATACTTAAAACGACTTCACTTTAAACTTAAAAGTTTCTTATAAACGTAACACATTTACTAAATCGTAAAACGACTTAGTTTCTAACTTGAATGCTTCGTATAAATGTAATAAGTTTACTAAATCGTAAAACGACTTCGTTTTTAACTGAAAGGCTTTTTAAAATAATAAGGTTGCCTAATCATAAAACGACTTTGTTTCTACGTTGAAAGCTTCGTATAAGTTTAATAGGGTTGCTAAATCATAAAAACGACTTCGTTTCTAACTAAAAGGCTTCTTATAAATGTAAAACGATTGCTAACTCATAAAAACGACTTCACTTTTTAGCTTAAAAGCTTCTTTAAACGTAATACGTTTGCTAAATTCGTAGATCGAAACTCAATAGAGACTTAAGTAAGCAAAACGCATGCAAATAAGCTAAGCTTCATAATTAGCACCTTAAGGTGCTCCTCTTCGGGTCGTTTAAATCCTTTTAAACTTAAGGAGAAGTCGTATACAAACAAAAGCCTTAAGCATGTTCAAATCCACTTTTAATTCACTTTCAAATTTCCTAAACCGATCGACTATTCAGTTGAGTCACTAACTGAGTAGTTCGACGATTTAGGATTTCTTATAGGCTACAAACATTATTCATAAACTACCAAACAATTGGTAAGTACTTTGAAGCATTCGAAATCATGAAAACATGCATTTAATAATCTTTCTTAAATATGTCTACATTTCGAAAGTTATTCACTTAATGTCACTTAGCACATTGAAGGAAAACAGGTTTACACATAGCACATACATACACTTCATATCACCAATCATTAAGCCACACATGGCCTCGCAATCCACATGATTGCTGCAATTCATAACCCTATCTCCCTCCTTACACAGCACCCACCACAAGATCCTCGAACCAACTCAATAGTTTCACCTCAAGCCATCCAACTACCAAGCTCAATTTAATATTGGCATATATAAACCAACAGCACATAGAACGATCGTATATAGGCATTACATTCATGCTTAATAACAACGTAGTGCTTAGGTGAACCTATTGATGTAATCGAAACTTTGAAACTACACTTTGCCCCTTTTAGTTCGCTAACCGATAGCCATAAGCATAATACTTCATTGAGATAACTACGAATAGCCTATTAACATACCTAAATTGATGTAACCATAACCTTTAGATATAATTCAGTTCATTCCACAATTACTATTAGCCTCCTCAAGCTTCAAAACGGAGTTCGAACTTATAAATTATTAGAATCACAGCGTTATGCTAACATTTTGTTCATTAAACATTTCTCTACTGTCTGGTTATTAACATTCAGGCTCAATTCGACATTCAAATGACCCAAATCAGTACCATGTTCGTAATTCCTCAACTTCAATTCTAAATTTACCCAAACTAATTTCTAAACTTGGAATTAACATGCATCAACTAAATTTAGCTAAAATCATTAAAATTAATAGTAATTTAGGAGGAAAAGAACCCTCACCTCGATTTCAAGCTAGAGATTCGAATCCAAGGCTATTGGGTTAACTTTAGGTGTTCGAACAACTCCAAACCTTCGACTCTTGCTGACCCACGCTCGAACAGGACCAACTCACGCCCCAAATTCCAAAAATTTGAACCCTAAAATCGACCCAAACTCACTTACTGATTGAGATTGAATTGGTTGATTGAAAATAGTGAATTCTACTCTAATTTATAGAAGATTTAAGCAACTAAGACGTGAATTGCATGGACATACCTTGAGTACTCGTTCGGGCCCCGATTCATCGCCTAGAGCCGCCGTAACCATGCTAGATTTGCTCGAAATCCTGCCCAAATTCGCGCTCAACAGTGGCTAACTCGTAGGGGAGGTCGAATGGGTGAGTTTTGCAGGTAGGAGGTGGCGAAAATCTTCTGGCTTTGAGCTTAAAGGTCACGTTAATAGAGGAGGAGAGGAGAGGAAGAAGGCAAGCAGCAGAGAGAGAGAGAGAAGAGAGTGTGTCTGTCGTGTGTGGGGGGGCTCGTGGGCAGGTGAGGGAGAAAGGAGGGGACACACGCAATTGCCAATTTGCCCCTCCCTACACTCTTTTATTTATTTTGCCCCAACCTGAGTCATATTCGATACCGCTAGTCTAATTCGTAACCTAAATTCTAATCCCAAATTGATAATATAATACTTCATCGATTACTCGATCCCAAATACAACCAGGTTCGATTTAATAACATCGAACTACTTCTAAGGTTGACAAACTAATCGTATCTGGGTTCCTAATCGATTTAGTGCCCGTTAATAACCGTTAATATCATTTATTAAAAATCGTCGAAAGATTTTCAAAACTAATAATAATAATAATAATAATAATAATAATAATAGCAGTGACAATAACATTCTTTCTTAATAAAATTAACGTTCACATAGGCACTTAAAAAATAATTTTCGCCCATATCACTAATAAAATACGATTTTTATACGTAAAAAGGCATCACGAACAACTCGACGGAATATAAAGTAGGCGGGCCTCACAAGGAGGCTTACAAAATATCCTAAGAAAATAGATCAAGATGCTTAGGATAATTAAAATTACTATGAGCCGTATTTTCTAGGATTCATCCCCCATCTTCTAGATAGCCTTGAGTAGGCTCTACTCCTCCGAATGAGTTGATGCCTCCCTTGTATGTGAAAAATCATCTCATGTTGATTAATCTCCAAAATTACATCCACAACCTCTTCAATTAAGCCCATAATTAGAACCGTGTATTTTTCAATCCTGGATCAACCCTTACTCGGTATTTAGCTCATAGCTTCCTCAATACTCAGATGTTGAGTGCGATTCAAGACTTGTTCGAAAATAGACAATCGGGGCTTTCCATCCATGTATAATTTACAAAGATTGAAGCTCATTTCCCTAGTTAAATTTGAGCTAGAATTGAAATAAAGTATTCTGCTTAGAAACTGAAAATGAGCTAATGAGGTGGTTTTCAGAGGATTAAGTGGTTAACTCCTTATTCAGGGCTACTATTTGCCCAACCACCTTTCCTAACCCTACTTGGACCTTATTAAGAGCTTTAAGTTAATATTGACCTAGGGGAACCTAGTCCTTCACCTAGGGTCAATATTGGTCCAACTTTGTTCATGACCTCACTAGTGAGAGTAGGTCCAAGCTTGGGAGCTACCCTGCATCAACCCTTCCCCCTTGAAGAGGATTTTCCCTCAAATGCTTAGGATTAAAATTCCTTGAAATCACCCTTGCATGCGCTTTACCATTCCTGGGTTTGAATACACCCAAGGTACTAAGGACTCCTCTCTTCTTGAATGTGTAAGATTTGTTAAAGATCTTTAAAAGAACATCAAAGCATTGAGTGGCTCCCCTAGGCCTTATGAGCTCATTGAAGATCTCAACATACTCATCACAAGATATCTCAAAATCATCATACTCATAAGAGGTGTCACTTGTGGCTTGATCACTTACAATAGGATCTTTTCCCAACACCATTTTGATGGGTAATGGGACCTTGGGGATGCGTGCTTTAGGGTTTCATCCTCAAGCTCTTGACGAGATACAAGGGGTAAAGGTTTCACTCCCTCACTTGTGTTTGGCTTCACAATTAGTAAGGCAATTTGAGATTCGCTCCTACTAGTGGCACATTCTTCCCGTGTTTCACTCTTGTGGGGGATTTTCTTACTTCCTTTTCCAGGTTTAGCTTTGTGAGGTTTGGGTGGAGGTAAAGGGACCAATGTGAGGCTTTCACCATTGTGCTTAAGTGTATAGCATTAGCATGTCCATCATAGACCACATGGTAGTCAAACAACCAAGGCCTACCAAGTAACAAGTGACATGCATCCATAGGAAGGATGTCACATAAGTCTTCACCATAATAGTAACCAATTAAGAAAGAAATAAGAGCTTGCTTCAAAGTGGTTACCCTATTGCTTGGTCCTAACCATTGAAGAGTAGATGAAGTAGGATGCTCCTTGGTGGGAATTTGAAGCTTGTCAATGAGTGTGTTGGAGGCCACATTTGTGCAACACCATCTATGATTAAATCACAAACCTTGCCTCTAATAGTGCACCTAGAGTTGAAGATTTGCTCCCTTTGGCTATCTTCACAAGGAGCCTTTGTGACATACAGGGACCTCTTGATCAACAACAATTCTCCAACATTAGGGGTCACCAAGGTAGAACCATTATTTTCATCATCTTCTTCCCTTGATTCTTCCTCAATGGCTCTAATCTCTTCTAAATCCTTGATGGTAAGGGCTTTTCTATTGGGACAATCACCTTGAAAATGCCCACGACCGTGACACTTAAAACATTTATTTCCTTCTAACCTCTTAGGAGCTCACTAGCGATTCCCTTGCCCTTATCAAGAGCTTTGACTTGAGGGGGTGGGGTTGTACTTTTAATATGAGTGGATGAGCTTTTAGTAAGGGAGGTGTGAAAGGACTTCCTATCCTTTAGTTGTCACTCAACCTTGATAGCTAGATGGCATACATCATCAAAGGATAAGTAAGTTTGTAGATCTACCTTATTAGTAATGCTAGGAGATAATCCTTTAATGAGCCTAGCAACCTTGAGTTCAGGTTCTTCATCCAAACCAACCTGCATTTGGAGTTATTCAAACTCCCAAATGTACTCTTCTATATTTAGATTCTCTTGGTTGAGAGAGGTGATCTTGAGGTAGAGTTCTTGTTTGCAAGAAGAAGGTAGAAATCTCTTATCCATATGCTTCTTAAGCTTGGACCAAGTCTCGATTTTGGATTTGGCTTCTCTAACCCTACTCTTCTTTAAATGTTCACAGCATAATGAAGCATACCCCTTTATCTTAAGAATGGCTAACCTGAAGGCCTTCTCATCATTGTAATCTTTGAGTTCAAAGATCCTCTCAAGGCCTTGAACCCGATCAAGATAGTTTTCTGGGTTATGATTGCCATCAAATTCCGGAGCCTCAACTTTGATATCCTGAAGGTCATTCATTCAATGCCTTAGTCTTCTTGGTCTTCCTTCTTCATCATCAAAGTCTTCATGGGAGAAAAAGTATTCGATGTCAATAGGGCGAGCATTGTAGCCTCGTCGGTAAGGGTTTCATGAAGTGGATTCCCTTTTGTGCAGCCTCTTGAGTGAGCTTCCTCATTGGCTCTTGAAGATCTACAAGGGCCCTACCTATCTCATGGGCTTGCTCAAGAGGAATGTTTCAGGAGTGGAAAGGATTGCCCTCACTAGTCATGGTTGATAGAAAGGTGAAAGGAGGAAAAAAGGAGAGGAAAATAGGGGAAGTATGGGCATGCTGAAGGGGGACAGACAGAAAAACAGTGAAAAGGGGAAGGGGCTGATCGTGCTCTGTGGCATAAAGGGTCACGCCAGATCTTTAGAACAGGATTTAAGAGTGCAGGAAAGGGGCACAATCGTGACAGATAGCACGGGGTGGCCGTGCCAAATCTCTGGGTTAAATTTTCCAAGTGCAGGATTTTGTCACAGGCGTGCCATGTGGCACAGGGTGGCAGTGCCAAATTTTTAGTTTCATGTTTTTGGCTTTTCTGTGGAGTTTTAGGGATGTGTTTAGGTTAGGTTTTGCGTTTAGGATATAATTAGGATTCTTTATGGACTAGATAAGATATTCAAAGAGGAAGAACTGATGACAAAATAGTATAGAACAGGTGTTAGGATAAATTTGAGTGATAAACAAAAGCCACAAGCGTACAGCTTTTACTGTAGTATCTCCATAGGGACGAGGATAAGATTAAGGTCATGATCAACAGAATTAAACTATCATAAATAACTAACTATTAAACACAAGAGTCATGATATCAGTATAAGTTTAAATCATGGCTAGACTAAGGAATTCAACCAAAACTCATAAATTAAACATGGAAATAAACTTGCAACCAAAAAGAGCATTTACTAACATCAACTAATCAACTAAAAAGAAGATTACAAGTAAATGGAACCAGACAGAACAAAACTAAAATAGGGCAGAACATGATCAAGGCCTAAGCGAGGGAACATAAGAATTTGATTTAACCTAAATCAAAGCATACTTCAAGGGAAACAGAACTGAACTGAATCAATATTTTAACTAATTCCCAGCCTAAAAAAAAAATAATCAAACATCGACAGTATTCAAACATCAGAATAGCAATGGGGGAAAATTTTTGGATGCTTCCAACAGCATTCAAACAGGAGTGTGACATCATCTAACACATCAAACACAAATTAAAAACCAGAATTAGAAAAGCAGGGGAGGGGGAAATTTACAACTAATTGACTTAAACCTGGAAATGTTTCAAAGCCAAAATCTGGAGCAAACAGAACTTCCAGACAACTAGAACAGAGGAAGAGATTCAACACTTCAAGCAAGAACAACCACAAACGAGCTACAAGGCTCGTGGAAGCCGGCAGAACACCTTTCTTCGAACAGAACGAAACAGGGAAGGGGAAAAACTGAAATCATTCGAATTCAAACCTAAAAATGTTACAATTACAACTAAAGATTGTGATAGACTACCTAAATCAATGAGCTAACCTGTGTATATATGAAAGTGCAAGCTAGAATACACGAATCTACCATTCGAACACCGAAATAGAAAAGATGAACAACGAACCCTAAATTGCTACAACTCGAATTAAATCAACCAGAATCCTAAAATTGAACCTAAAAATGAAAACCTAACCTAGATTTCCTAGCTTTCACGTCATAGCCTTCAATTTATCCCCAACCCCAGCTTCTATCTCGACCGTCGATCTGGAAACGCGTGGACGATGAAGATCATGGTGCGCAGGCATGCTGCTTGGGTCACTGGTGGTGATGCTTGATAATGATGGTGATGGTGGTGCGTGGTCTGGTTGTTCGAAGAGAGAGAAAGGGACGCAAGGATAGAGAGATGAAGATGAAGGGTTCGGCGGTCAGGGTTCTATGGGGTTTGTTTGGCCTAGAGAGGAGAGAAAAGGTAATGAAGAGAGAGAGAATGAGAGTTAAGGGGGGGTATTTCAATGTCACACGAGGCGCACATAAGGGAAAGTTAAGAGATCACGTGCCTTGCACGTGATAGCTGGGTATTTTTTCACTTTTTTCCTTTTTTTTCTTTTTTGGATGATGGATAAAGAGAAAGGTTGGGGTGATTCTTGGGCTGCTTCTTCAATCTTTCATGGCCCGAATTTTAATTTTTAGCATTTTCCATCATTTTTCGTATTTTTTTCACATTTCTTCAATACCAACAAAATAAAATAAAATCAAATAAAAACCTAAAAATACGATTATTACGAGCATAAATCAGGTATAAAAGCATCGTAAAAATAACACATTTTTGGCATGAACAAATACCCCCATACCAAGATTTTGCTCGTTCTCGAGTAAAACAAACCAAACTAACTAAAAGGAAATGAAAAAAGAAAAAGAAAATCTTAACTCACTGTCGTAGGAATCACGGTTGCATTTAGCGTATGCAATAAGCCCTTTGAACCCCTCGGTCTCCCAAGTGGACGAGTGAGGTCTCGTAAGGTTTTTCAAGTGAAATACCTACAAAAATTATTTCAAAAAGAAAAAAAAATCTTTTTGGTTTTTCTTAAAGCTAATATGTACAAAATTAGGAAAAAATATACACACGTTCTAATCAACTAAGTCACATATGTAACCAAGTTATTGACCTGCATATGCACAGAATGTGCTTCACGGCCTTTTACCTCATAAATGACATCAAAGCATTAATTTTTTCACCCCCTTGAACATCAAGATTCTGAATTCATCCCAGTGCTCGTGTGCAAGTGCATCATCACCCCAGGGCTTAGATTTATCAGAATTAGACTCAATCTCACTTGACTGACACAACTATAATATTATCATATTAACATTGGAAGCAAGCATCCCCAGTAGCAGTATTGCCTCAAAGGGTAACATCCAGTAGCACATGCTTCAAATGGTAACGCCCCGTAGCGCATGCCTTAAAGGGATACTTGTCATTCCAAATTTTATTTCATCTCTTTTACTTCTTTTTTCTTCTTTATTCATAATACATTTTCTCTTCTTTTTTTTGTCATTTTTTTCAGAGTAATCATGTCACAAGCAAGTAGGAGAATCATTAATGGAAGCCTAAGACCTAAAAATAATGATGAAGGAATAAACAAGGATTAGATTACACAATCTATAATGAACAGCTAAACTAGGGCTTAGAATGGCACACTAAGGTCGGAGGCTTATCACGCACATCCTACTTACATACGAGCCAATACCCAAAGCACAAGGGTTTCAAGCTAATCAGACATAGTACAAACATTCCCCAAAACAAAACCAAAAATCTTTTTGGATTTTTCAAAATTTTTTCAAAAATGGGCACCTCACTCCTACACCAAAACTTCACAATGTCCTCATTGTGGGAACTAATGCGCTACAAAGTAATCACATAAGCTATACAACCATAAAACCACATTAGACCACTAATATATACAAACCGGGATACCAATACAAATCACAAACACAACAAAAAACAAACATAAAATCGCCAAAATCAAAATCTCAAAAGAAAAGTAAAAACAAAACTAACTTCGAAAAAAACCAAACCACTAAATAACCAAAATCAAAACCAAACTAAAACAAAATAAAACCCAAACACAGAAATCAAAAAGCAAAATAACTAAATAAAGAAAAATAAAAACCAAAACCTACAGGAAACAAAACCAATCAAGACCAAAACAAATATAATCACCTAAAATAGAAACAAAACAAAACCAAGGTCTTACTAAAGACCAACCTAAATCAGAAGAAACCTAAAACAAAACAAAATACAAAAGAAAGAAAAGCTAAATGCAAAACAAAAAAAAAAAAAACACTAAAACACCAAAAAGGAACAAAGAAAGAAACTACAAAAATAAGACCAAAGGGGAACCAAACAATAAAACTAGAATATACATAAGGACAATCCTAGATATTCATAACCAACAAATATTCACAAAATCAATAACACAACCGAGGGTGATCATAGCCCACACGGCTCAACAAATCCCAAATTGCTACTCAAAATCGATCACCCATCACAATTCACAGTCCCAATTATCTACAACTAAGTACAAGAAAGGAAAGAAAAGAAATGAAAAAGAGAAAAAAGGAGAGTGGAATGATCATAACAGGTTGGATGCAGGTTGTATCCAAACTATGCCTCATGAAGATGATGGAACATGAGGCTTATAGAGCATCAACCACTCCATATTAAGCTGAAAAGTATAACTTAAATAAAAACTCGTTAAAGTACGTAGCAACTTATCAAACAAAGAAGCCCAACTTTCAATCACATAGAAACAGTGAAAAGCAGTGAGTTGGAACCAGAAATAGTACATCCACCTAGCCAACAAAGCATAAGTGAGGGCCCGCTTCAACTTATCAAACAGTTGGGCCCAATCAGAAAGGAAATGAACATACTCAGAATGAGCCAGTATTGAGATCATTGGCCTAGAAACTATATCAGCATGAACGAACAGTCTAGGCAAAAGAGTGGGTGTGAATTTCATAAGTCTATTAAGTCCAATATGCATATGACTCTGGTGTAAAACAAAATTCTTAGTGGTAATGATCTCAGACTCAACAAATTTAGACTTGCAATGTTCAAAAAGGAAGTTAGTTTGGATGGGATCAAAAGAGAAAGACTCATAATCAACACAAAAACTACCATCAGAACTTTCATGGATATCAAACTCACAAGAAAAAGATTCATATTCCACATACAAAATATTATCATCTAATTTAAATAGAAGGTCAGGAATAATGGGATCAAAAGAGAATGATTCGTATTCAACAAGAAAACCCACATCAAGACCTTCAATAACATCAAACTCACATAAAAAAGATTCATATTCTATATAAAGAATATTATCATCAAAGTCCCAAATAGTGGGTTTAGTTACCTTATCGCATGACCCCAGTGAAATAGCTTCTTGTGACTCATCTAAATCATGAGGCTCAACTTCAGGTGTGATGCCTTTATCTAACTCACTAACAGTATCAGATTGTTCACCCACATCAAACTCACAAAAGTTGTTCAAAGTGGTAGGTGGGTCGGCAGAAATTAGGATGCATTTCGGTGAGCTAGTGCGGGGTGCAAGGTCAAGTAATAGAGACATAAGGAGGTCACACTCTTGATCTAGACTAGGCAAATACATGTCTTCATTCAAGTCAAGCCTACCAGATTAAGAGGGTTCAAAATCAGCATAGAGACTAATGCCAGGTTTAGGAGATTCTAAACTAGAATCAAGCTCACTATAAATTTTCCTATTTTGGTTAAAACATTGAGAACATACAGCAATTCCCATTTTCATTATCTCTATCATTTGATCAGTCAATTCATTAATCTTCTTTTCAAAACTTGCACACTTAGCAGCAACATGAGCACGAAAAGGACAAGTATGGGTATCATGATCAGAAGATTCACAATAATCGGACAAAATAGGAGGCATATGATAGTGAAATGGGTCATGTGAATTCAAAAAGTTGTCTGAAGGGTAAGAATTAGCATGAAAATCATACTCTTCATGAGTTGGGTATCTAAAAATCTCGTTAGCTTGTTCAAACGCATAGGTTTTCCAAGCTACTTTTTTAAAGAAATTCCAAACTTTATCTTGAGTTTTAGATAATACTTCTGTTAAAATTCCGGGATAAATTGATTCAACATAGCACCTTGACTCAATATTTAGGTCCACAGCAATGACCTCACAAATTTCCTATTTTCCAAAATTGTGATTCAGTTGAGCATGATAATCATTAAGCCTCGGAAGATAACTCTAAAAAGGTTCATGCTCATATTGCGGGAAATGGAGAACTGACATTTGAAGTTTCTAAAGTTTTTAAAGTTTTTCAATTTTTGGTGGTTTTCAAGGTTTTCTAATTTTTTTTTCAATTTTAGGCTTTTCTAATTTTTTTAGATTTTGAGAATATTTAAGAAATGAACTAAACTAACCAACAATTGATACCCAAATAAAGAAACTAAAATAAGATCTATGTAGCTTAATAATGAAGTCACGAAATGAGCAAAAAAATCAACTAAACAAATCAGACTTATAATCAAATAGACAAAACAATGCAACGAATAAGGAAGGTGCTAAAAAAATGAAAATATGACCTAATCTTATGCCGTGGTCCCCAGCAACGGCGCCAAAAATTTGTTAGGATAAATTTGAGTGATAAAACAAAGCCACAAGTGTACAGTTTTCACTGTAGTACTTGAGGGCCGTTTCCACAGGGACGAGAATGAGATTAAGGTCACAATCAACAGAATTAAACTATCCTAAATAACTAACTATTAAACACGAGAGTCATGATATTAGTATGAGTTTTATTCAGGCCTAGACTAAGGAATTCAACCAAAACTCATAAATTAAACAAGAAAATAAACTTGCAACCAAAAGGGGCATTTACTAACTTCAACTAATCAACTAAAAAGATGATTACAAGTAATTGGAACCAGATAGAACAAAACTAAAATAGGGCAGAACATGATCAAGGCCTAAGCGAGGGAATATGAGAATTTGATTTAACCCAAATCAAAGCATACTTCAAGGCAAACAGAACTGAACTGAATCAACATTTTAACTAATTCCTAGCCTTAAAAAAACAAACATCGACAGCATTCAAACATCATAATATCAATGGGGGAAAATTTTTGGATGTTTCCAACAGCATTCAAACAGGAGCATGACATCATCCAACACATCAAACACAAATTAAAAACTAGAATTAGAAAAGCAGGTGAGGGGGAAATTTGCAACTAATTAACTCAAACCTGAAAATATTTCAAAGCCAAAATTTGGAGCAAACAGAACTCCCAGAGAACTAGAACAGATGAAGAGATTCAACACTTCAAGCAACAACAACCGTAAACGAGCTGTAAGGCTCGTGGAAACTGGCAGCACACCTTTCTTCGAATAGAACGAAACAGGGAAGGGGTAAAACCAAAATCATTCGAACTCAAACCTAAAATGTTGCAATTACAACTGAAGATTGTGATAGACTACCCAAATCAATGAACTAAGCTGTGTATATATGAAAGTGAAAGTTGGAATACACGAATCTACCATTCGAACACCGAAATAGAAAAGATGAACAACGAACCCTAAATTGCTACAACTCGAATTAAATCAACCAAGAATCCTAAAAAAATTGAACGTAAAAATGAAAACCTAACCTAGATTCCCCAACTTTCACGCCGTAGCCTTCAATTTATCCCCAAGCCCGGCTTCAATCTCGACCGTTGATCTAGAAATGCGTGGACGATGAAGATGATAATGCGCTGGCATGCTACGTAGGTTGCTGGTGGTGATGCTTGATGATGATGGTGATGGTGGTGCGTGGTCTGGTTGTTCGAAGAGAGAGAAAGCGATGCGAGGATGGAGAGATGAAGATAAAGGGTTCGGGGGTCGGGCTTCTCTGGGATTTGTTTGGCCGAGAGAGCAGAGAGAAGGTAATGAAGAGAGAGAGAGAATAAGAGTTAAGAGGCGGTATTTCGGTGTCACGTGAGGCACACGTGGGGGAAAGTTAAGAGATCACGTGCCTTGCATGTGATAGCTGGGTATTTTTTCAATTTTACTTTCGTTTTTTTTCTTTTTTTGGATGACGGATAAAAAGAAAGGTTGGGCTGATGCTTGGGCTTCTTCTTCAATCTTTCATGGCCCGAATCTTCATTTCTAGCATTTTTCCAGCATTTTTCGCATTTTTTTCACATTTATTCAATACCTACAAAACAAAATAAAATTAAATAAAAACCTAAAGATATGATTATTATGAGCATAAATCAGGTATAAAAGTATCATAAAAATAGCACATTTTTGGTACAAACAACAGGGTAAACTTTAAGCAATTCCAACACCAGGATGGTTGAAATGGATGCTTACCGAGAGATAGGATCATCATGCTCTCATACCAAATGATATGGAGCAGACTTGCTCTGATACCAAATGATGCACAGTGAATTCCATTTGTCCATATGGGTATGGATGCATGTAGATAAGCCCTATGGATGTTGAAGACCAATCTCTCTAAAGATAAACCAAGAGAGAGAATCCCTAATTAGAAGAAAACCTCCAATGGAGATGAATCAATACTTAAAATGTGTGACCAAGAGAAAAATCCAAGAGAATACATCTAGGATAAAGGTTGAACTACCACTTAGATTAAATCAACCCACCCTGTAACCCTTTAAAGCCTTAGCACCCATGATTTAAATCACCACCTTCCTAAGAGAGATAAAGAACTTGAGATTTTAAGGAAAACTAAACTTCAAGCTCTCTTATCATTCAATCAATCTGATTTTTCATGGAGGTAATTGGGTCTATAAACACCCAATAAGAGGGGGAAATTAGCTATAAATTAGTGGGATAAGTGGACCAATAGGAGGCGTGTAAAATATCGTCGAAAAATAAATCAAGATGCTTAAGATAATTACAATCACAATGAACTGTATTTTCCTGGATGCATTCTCTATCTTCTAGAGAGCCTTAAGTAGACTCTACTTTTCCAAATGAGGTGACGCCAATTGTTGACTCTTCTCTTGTATGTAATGAATCGTCCCATGCTGATTAATCTCCAAAATTATAGCCACAACCTCCTCAATTAAGCCTATAATCAAAACCGTGCATTTTTCAATACTGGACTAACCCTTGCTAGGTATTTAGCCCATAACTTCCTTAATACTCAGAGTTTGAGTGCGATTCAAGACTTGTTAGAAAGTAGACATTCGGGGATTTCCACCCATGTATAATTTATAGACATTGGAGCTCATTTTCTTGGTTAAATTTGAGCTAAAAATGAAGCAAAGTATTCTGCCAAGAAACTAAAAATGAGCTAAAGAGGTGGTTTTGAGAGGATTAAGTGGTTAGTTCCTTATTTAGGCTACTATTGGCCCAACCACCTTTCCTAACCCTACTTGGACCTTATTAAGGGCTCCAGGTCAATATTGACCTAGGGGGATTAGGCCAAATTGGTTCATGACCTCACTAGTGAGAGTAGGCCCAAGCTCGGGAGTTACTCCGCATCAACCTAAATTAGATTTTTCACTATGTCTAATTTCATTGATTAAAGAAAGATGGATTACGGATAATTGTCTCTTTATATCCTTAGCTTTAGTCTTGATTTTCGCTAATTTTGCTTTTAATTCTAAAACTATATTAGTGATATCATTTAATTGCAATGCCACTGAAGTGGTTCCTTCTGGTGAGTGCACAATTTGTGAATAATTAGGAGCAGCACTAGTAGATGATGATTCATGTGTTAAACACTATTAGTTAGCTTAATTAACTATTAATATCTTAATTATTTTTAGTCACGGGCTCTAATACTAGTTGAAAGATGACATCAAGTAGTACTTATGAGAGCGAATACACATGCACAAAACTAAAATTTTCGAAAGTAAGTTTTTAAAGATTAAAGTAAAATATGCAAATATGAAAAGTTGTGGGCATTACACATGAATTAAAATAGTAGACTTTGGACTTGAAAAATAGTTAACTTTGAAGGTCTTTTTTGTTAGTTACCTCATATCTTTGAGATACCTTATAATTAATTTTAAAAACTTAGGGTTATTAAAATAGTTTCATAGTATTTCATTTTAAGTTTCATACCATTCTTTCACTAGATTTAAGTTTCATAGCATTTCATTTTAATTATACGAATGAGCAAGTGTAACTGAACTTTGGATAATTTATCCAAGGGGCAAGAAGTGTTGTTTAATGGTGTACTAGAGGAAGGCTCAAGTAATCATTTGTTACCTTTTTTTGGGTGCCGAAGAGGGGAAGATTTATTAACTCATGTTAGTTTTGGGGAACTTGACCCCTACATTATCAGCGAAGAGAAGATAAATTACCTTCAGATGTGGATTATTGAAATAAAAAAATAAAAGCACATTCTAAAGTATCTCTATTATTTGCAATGGCATCCACCATCCAGTCTCACCGTGACAATGAGAAATCAATATCTCTCAATCAGGACGATTCCATGGGCAGTTGAATTATATCTCCCAATTGGATAATTCTGTAAGCAGTTTAATACCACAAGCATCAATTGTTAACAATAAAAATATAAAACATGGAGAAGGCAAATTACAAAAATAAGAATCATTATGGAAACAAATTGACATATCTTCTCTACGTTTGTAGTTTCATAGAAACATGCTCACATATTTTTCTATCTTTGTATTTTTAAAGATTTTATACAGTATATGCAAAAATATATACAACTAAACTATTAAAAATATATTCTTATCCAAAATCTTCCATAATTAAATATATTCTAATTGACAATCAAAATCAAATTTATTCCTACTCACAATATTCCACAGTTAAATATATTCTTATTCACAAATCATTATCCCTAAACTCATGTGTTTGCTCCTCTATCTTCCTACGAATACTCTATAATTGAATCTATTTTAATTCACAATCCCTAAACCCAATTCCATTGCCTAACATTGTGTCAGTATCGGTTATTTACAAGCATCCCCTCAACTCTAATACCAAAGTGCCCAAAAAAGTAACCAATTAACTCTAATCTCTCTTTTAAATATTCGAACTAAACCTCCGTGGATAACCTCCATTTCCTTCTATTTGCTACAAAGTAATTCTCATATAGATTTGCTCTTTTTATGGTCTACTAAGTAACCAAACATGTAAAACAAAGAAAGTACTAAAGAGAGCCCTAACGATTATGCTATAATAAAACCATCCCTTAGGGTTATTGTAGGGAACCAAAGGATACTGTATCCATAGAGTCTGAAAAATCTCATTAGCATCACTATATACTTGTTTTTTGATGATCCACTCCACAACGTCCAAATATAACGCCTCAAACTTCCTCTTTCGAAGTTGAACCTAATAACCATAATGTCTTTGATGAATTTGGTTACATCCATTCATGCCCCTCACTTGAATCTCTTGCCTTACTTGTAATCTTCCCTGCACCATTATGTTGAATTAGTATTAAATACTGCTAAGCCATATCGCTGGCCAAATATGTTACATGCACCCTTTTCATGAGTTTCTTGTGTTGCCTTGCCTAATATTTCTTCCTTCTAGTCAGTTTCCTCTCTTTTTGATGACTTTAGGCTTCTGTAGAAAATTAAAAGGGGCTTATCACGCTATCTCCCCAACATGATAAGTCTATTTCTTGACCAATTGAATTAACCATGTTGACAGTGCTTAGCAAATCTTCCACTTCCATTGTAGGCTTTACAACTTGGTCAACCCCCTATAGAGCTTGTTTCTGTAATCTATTACTAGCCCTTCATCCAACCTGAACAACAATGTAGCTTGTTGATCGACTATCATAGCATCAAATTGCTCTTCCATGTGTGATTTTTTTGATAAGATAAGTAAGGTAGTCGAATAGATCATTATAGTCACTTTGTTAGTTCTATTAATAAGTAGAAAACAACATCTAGGGCATTGCCAAAATCTGTTGAAGGTGATCCCACATATGTGGCATAATCAATATTCTTCCTACTCTCTACGGTTGGTGTAGAAGTTAATAGCAAACTTTAATAGATACTCTCCCTATCCTCGTTCATCCTAAAATTTTTATCAAACTCAACTCCTCTACTTAATGCTTCTACTATAGGCTTGACAAATAAATCAGTAGCTACACTTGCAATTCTCGAGGCAAAAGATATAGTAATCAACTCTTCTCCGGAGATCATGTATTTATCATCTCTACTGTTGTAGTTAACTGCTCATGTTTAATAATGTTCCACTCCTTGCACTTTGCCTATGACACCACACAAGCCCATGCCTCTACACACCAACCTGTACACACTGAATCCTTTAACTCCTTGTTGCAACCTTCAAGGTGGTTGTTTGCATTCTCAACTTTTGCAAGTTCCTTCACAATCTCAGAGTTATTTAGTTAAACCCAAGTAGCTTCCCTCAAGTCACATAAAGCGCTATGAACATTGTATAAACCCAGTGCTGCTTTTGCTCTCCTAAATAAAGCTTTTGTATTATAATGCTCAAACTCAAGAACCAAAGAACATAATGCTATCATTTACAGAAACTTTTCTTATTTGAGTGTCGAGGCAGCTATGTTAAGATTCAGCAAAATCGCCCAATGTTTAAAGAGACCCTCATCTACATCTGAGATATTGTAACTAAAACATAACAACCTAATGCCTAATAAACCATAGGTCAAGGCATTATCAAATTTATTATTTTTTGAAACAAGTATTCCCTTCATCCTTTGGAAATTTCACTTTATGTGGAATTTTCATTAAGTCTGTCCATATAAAATACAATCTGAGTAATTTCATCAAATGCATAGTCTGCAAGATGAGTATGAAGAAGTGTAGCCTAAAGAGGATTATCAATACCCCAATCTAGCAAAGAGTCTAAAGAATCTATACTTGGAGGCCAGAATAATGAAAGAGGAATGGCGCACCTAAGTCTAAGATTATCACTTAGCATATAATATCTCCTAACCGTGAATTTAATTGGACACTACCAAGAAACCCAAAGCAAAGCAAAACACAAACACAATCCTTCCTCCGTATTCCAAAACTAGGATCAAGGAAAGACTTACAGAAGCAATAAAAGGAATGAACAACCTCCAAGCTTGGAAGTAGAGCAAACCAAGACACAAGGGAGAATAGTAAGAGATAATGAGGCAATGGTAAAGGTACAACAAGAAAAACAACATGTGACAGACGCTTCGAAGATGAAGATCGAACCAAGCTTATTGATAGCAAAACGCTTCATTGTTAGCTAGGACGAGATTGATGGTAATGCACCTTCAAATTCAGCACCTCTCTTGCCCTTTGCCTCTGAATTACACAGTCATAGTCACCAAATAAAAAATGGACCCTCATTCTATTACAAGCTAGAGATGAAGAGGCAAGAATGAAGAATAATGATAGTAATAGTGAAATTATAGCATTGGATGAGGAGGCGTGTTGGCGATGGATGTCAGAGAACCGTTGTTAGCAACCTAAAACAAGGACGAATATTGGACAATGGCGATATTTTGGCCATGAAAACAATAGGTCGATCTCGATTCCTAGCTTGGTGTTTACGGTTCTCAATTTGGCAATATTTTTTATTTTGTTAACTTTTCATATAATCATCAAACATACATATACATATACATATACATACACACGCGCACATACACAAACACACACACACATATGTGCGTGCACGCACACACACACACACACATGCATGTGTGTGTGTGTATGTGTCTGTGCATCTGCTAATGTGTGTGCGTGTGTGTGAGTGTTCACATATATATAGAAACAAATGCACAAACACACACACACACACACACACACACACACACACACACACACACACATATATATGCATATATATGCATATTAGTTGTTAGACCGCGTGCATTGCACGCGGCCCTCCAACACTAAGAATTTAAGGTAAAACTTGCATGTTCACTCTTAAGCATTTCATACCTATAGAAGTACTCAAATTCTTATACTACTATGAAATAAGAACCTCATGTAAAAATAGAAATCCTTTAAGAACTAATGAATACATACATAAATCCGATACACGTTTGTCCATATATGAGGGAGAGAGAATTTAATCAAAAACTTATGTGAGCATGTACTGAATGACGACAATGCCTTCACCGAAGTATTGACAAAATACTATATAACTTTATGATTGCATAAAGTGGTTTGCAATGACCTCCTTACAAAATCTTCCCCATACCAACCACATAATATTTTTATACATCTCCTCAAGATTTGATGAAGGCGCTCTCTAAAGTAACCTACAATATAAAGAAGTGATGTCATGTAAATTACCTCTTTTTATATCATGAATACTTGATCTAAATCTAATGGAAATACCACAAGATGACAAGCAATCATAATCTTTCATGTGGCTTAAGAGGCTGGACTTCAAATCCAGAATCTCCTCTTTAACCAGTTTCAACAACTTAACAAAATCTATAATATAAAGAAAAAAATCATTCATCTCAAATCTTACAAAAATCCTAACTTCATGGCTATCCAAAACAACAAATGGTAACAAGCCTACAATAGGTTAACCTAAAAGGAAAGAAGAGAGCCACAACTAGCAAGTGAAAAGGGAGTGAGCCTAGTTAGTGAGACCATGATCTTTATCTGCCCTCTCTGGTGACTTTTCTTAATCACTTCTTTGCATCAAACACCATCTAATTATACATAAATGAATATGAAACACCTCCCATTGCAAAAGCATATTTTTATAAAATCAATCATTCCCTTCATGTAAAACAACAAACAACAACAATAATGAACAAAGGGAAAAAACCTAGTAGGATAACTATCATCACAGACATAATCTCAATAACCTTGCATACCCATCAGGGAGGGGAAAAAACTACTTGTACCACAACTTACAAGTATCCTTAGAAGAAAATGAAGGTTCTCCAGACACCTTAAAAAACATGGAACCAAAAGATCAAATTTCCAATCAAGCTAAAGACGCTACAAATGAACTGCAACATGAAGGGGCATCTCAAAGTACCAAGAATCTCACATGTACCTACCCTCATTGGACGAGCAAAAGTCAAAATGTCTCTGAGGAAATGTGCTTGAACTCAATTAGAAAGGACTCCAGAAATAGTCTTTCCCACAAAATCTATCTTCCACACAAAAGGTAGAAAATATCAGAATCTTACCTGAGGACCACAAGACAATGCCATCATAGCAAAAGGTGTAGTAACGATTGAGACTCACTCTACACCTACCAAAAACAAACATGAAAATTTTTAAAAGGCCAAACTAACCTATTGCTTAACCAAAATAAAATTTAAAGCAATATTTTGTATCCAAATAAAAGCACATTAGAGCCATAGACTTATCATTCATTTGTAGAAGAATTAAGATACTTCAATGAAGGCAAGTTAATCATGAAATTAAACCCCAATTCCTTCCCAACTAGGGGAAAAATATCCTAATACCTATCCACATAAATAAATCCCCAACTGCATATAATAAAATACAAGAAAAAGGGTGGCAAAATGTTTAAACATAACCTAAAATGAGTCATTTCACTATTCATTAAAGAGGGGACCAACACTAACAAACGATGGTATAAACTGGTACACAATCCAAGACCTAAAAAATTACTAAACCTAGAATCCAAGAAAAAAGGAATACTATTAAAACAGGGCAAAACTTAGAATACACTTCATAAAATTGCTCTAAACCCAAGTAAAAACATAGAGGT